>JAVTVY010030812.1:0-130210 GCA_036873755.1 Hanleya hanleyi
GTGCCACCAGGTGTTGTTTTCAGCCATTAACTTGAGAACTGCAATAACCCCTTTTCAGATTCTTCCCAAAGTTCGTATGCTGATAGACCATGTCATGAGATGATCCTTGAAATTGTGTTTCGCCCACTTGCACCTACAGGTGGAGACACCTGGCGGCAAATTTAAAATTTGGTTTCCAGACAATAGATTGAGTATGCATTCAGCTTCTCGTCAAATTTGGTTTGCAGATAATATGCCTTGAGATGTCACTTGGGGTCGCTTCTCGGTTACATAATTTCCATGCTTCACTGCATGGAAACTATATTACAGAAGCAAAAAAACGTTCAGTCAACCGTTCTGAGTTGATTTTAAAACTTGGGAAGGCAGAAAGACCCTTCCGCATTCAACGCCTATGAAGTAGCAGTTGCCTCCCTCATCTATATCCCCACGAGACCGACAATGCTAAAAAATATTGCTGCCATTTCGGTGGGGGACTTAGCATCCTCTGGCTGTTTGTTTATAGAACTTGCTAATGCTGTGTATGTTGCCTTCAAGTGGTCTTGAGAGAATTTCTCAAGCTGGTTCAGAATTCAGCTAAATTTATAAAAGCAGGATTTCCTTATTACCTTACACAGCAACAGTGATCATTGTTGGTGGTCTTGGGTATCATTTGTAAAGGTACATGTACAAGCAGAATATCAAACACATGCACCTTCATCTATCGAGCTGAACCACGTTATACTTGCCCCCGACATTTTCCCCCGACGATATCCCCACTAACCCCCCCGAAATTTTTCCTCATATAGTTTAATTAGTGAAATTATGATTTTTTTTGCAGTTGTACTTTCTTTCTCTTTCTTTCTCGAATGCAAAACACCGATTCCTGTGCCAATTTTCATGCTGAATGTACGCTATGTGGCGCACTCAAGACAGAGCTGGGGCTCAAACCGCTGGAGTGTGCAAAATTAGCCAACGGTACAAACCTAATATTCAATTGTTACCGGGGTCTTGTAGTTGCCATGTACGTACGTCCGTCCGTCCTAGCGTCCGTCCGTCCGTCCTAGCGTCCGTCCGTCCGTCCGTGCGTCCGTCCGTCCGGACAATCAAATAATTGTAATCCACATCATATGATTTACCCTAAAGCTTTTGCATGAACCATATTTTATTTCAGATGTATAATGTGAAATACCGAACCGTTTTTGGGTTTTTTGAATTTCGTGTCATCTTAAATGAAGGACAACATTTCCTTCAATTTTGCTATCAAATAATTGTATCTTACATCATATGATTTACCCTAAAGCTTCTGCAGGAACCATTTGAGTCCACATGTGTAACTTACTATATTAATTACAACTGAGTTCCTAAAGTTTGGGTGCACATTGTGCATATGATCAATTTCCACCTTGTGGTTTTTCGGACTGACAGATGATGGCATGCAATTGTCAGTGTGGTTTCATGTACAGGGAGCTTTCTATGGCTTCCATGTCAGCGCACCTACCACTACCCTCAAGGAGAGCATGTCCCCATCCCCAGGGCGCCGAGCTGCACCCTCTATCTCCCAAACTAGCCCTCGCCCGACCCTCATATATTGTGTTTGAGCATATATGTCTCCAATATATCTTGGCGGAAGCTGAAATTTGTGTGTTGTCTGCAATATTTGGATAATTGCAACCCCAAAAGATTTCAATTTATCAGGCACAGACCCATGTTTTTGTATTTGGTAAATATGTCCCTTGTCTACAGATCTTGCTTGGAATTGTTTTTCGTGCCAATCCGCTTCTGGGTGGCGCCACCTCGGGCCAAGATAAAATTGCATCTCCAGACAATGACTTTTGAAAACCTTAAGGATTCTTTCCAAATTTGTTGTGGTGGTACCTGGCCTAAGATCTGGCTTGAGAATGTTTTTCATGTTGACAGGGGGACCACCTGAAAGCTAAGTTAAGTGTTTCCAGACAATAACTTTTGAAAACCTGAACCGATTCATTCCAAATTTGGTGTAGATACCTCGATCGCCTCAATTTCTCGTTTGGCATTGTTTTCATGCCGATCCACATATAGGTGGTGCCACCTGGGGACAAATTTAAAATTATGTTTCCGGACAATAACTTTTTACCCCTCAGCCCATAGGGCTGGGGGTCTTGTCGTTGCCATGTACGTATGTTCGGGCACTGAGTTATGGCTCTTTGTTCCTGAAATCTCCGTGAATTGGGACTTGTCCGGGCTGGATCTTGGTTAATATTGTATGGACAATTATGAAATTTGCAGGGTATGTGGTCAGTGCCCTGTAGTTGTGCAGCGTGAACATTTCTCCACGTTTCGCGTATATTTTCAGGAGTTATGGCCCTTTGTCCATGAAACCTTAGTGAATGGGATATACTTTTTTGTCCAGGCTGGATCTCAGTCCATAACCGATTTGGACCGGGAAAATGGCTATAAAATTGCCCCCAAAAGAGTGAATTGGGTGCAAAATTCAAAGTTCACGATCGCTTAATAATTTCACCACAATATACTCCCAAGGAATGTAGGTCTCATAACCAGGTCACATTTTTGGATTTGGCGAATTCCCGGCGACCATCTTGCATCAAAACATTGTATTATTACTTGTTGGTCGATACTTGGAATATGTATTATGTTTCTGTTTCTGAAACAGTGTTTTATTTCAGAAGTACAAGAGGAAATAACCGGCGCGGGGTTCTCGCAGCATCAAATCCTAATCTAGGTAACCCAACCAAGATGGTAAATCAGGGGAATACCATCTAGACATAACGATATGAAAACTTCGTGCGAAATGTTGGCCGATATTCTACGAAATCACATAATAAGCCAATCACGACCATTTCAACCTTTTCGCTCTGACAATGATTGACGTTTACTTCAAGGAGATTAATATCTTTGCACGGCACAATCTTTTGATATTTTCTACCCCTAACAAAGCCAGACTTTTCGGCGGAAGTAAACTCTTTGTTGTTTACCGGCCCTGTCTGGAAATAATGCCATATTTGGAAACTATTTCAGAATAATGTTTATATATTAGACCACGAGCTACCGTGTGTAATTACTGTGGGCGTGATTTTGAAATAGTTACAACCAGCTATCCATCTGATTGGCTAACAATAGTAGTTTCAACTCGCACAGGATTTATAAAGGGCTGAATTCAGATATAATATTCTGTGATATTATATCGGAGTTTACTGAGATTGCATCGGAGCCCTGTTAGGTTTGAATTTCGCGTCACCTTAAATGAAGAAGAACATTTTTCTTTAATTTTGCTACATCGATTTATCCGAAAGCTTTTGCACAAACGATGTTTTATTTCAGAAGTATAATATGAAATAACTGGCAGGGGAATCCCTGCAGTATCGAACCCCTGTTAGTTTGAATTTCGCGTCGCCTTAAATGAAGGACAACATTTTCTTCAATTTTGCTGTTAAATCATTGTATTCTACATCATATGATTTATCCTAAAACTTTTGCATGAACCATATTTGTGTCCACACATTCAACTGGTACAACATAATGCTTCAATTTTTGTCACCAAACATGTGACTGTACCTTGGAAATTATTTAAAACGACTGATTAGGAGAGCCCATTTTAGCCTGACTCTGTGCAATTTTGAACCAGTTTGCATACCTGGGGCTTTTTGCTGGTTTCAATCCTAAACTCCCAGTTCCTTTTCGTGATTCATTATTGAGGGTCCAATTTTTTTAGTGAATTTAGGCACAAAGAGCCTGTGATCAATCACAAAACAGAGGTTTATTAACATGAAATTCAATAGCCAGCTATGCAATGGAATCGATATTGAGGCTTCCAGGAGCTTTTTCTAGGAGTATTTCCCTCAGAAATCCTTTCAAATTGAACAACAACAACAGTTTCGTTTGTTGTTTCATTTGAATTTTGGGCGCCCATACGTTTTCCCTAAATTGGCTCTAGATGCAACCCTAATCCTACTTGACAAAAAAAAACAGGCTGAGGGGTCCACGCACCTTTTAGGTGCTTGCCTGCATTTCATGTTAATACTTGAATGAATTCTTTCCAAGTTTGGTATACATGTACCTTACCTGAAGGTTTCACTTGGTATTGTTTTTCTTGTCGATCTGCTCATAGGTGGCGCCACCTGTAGGCCAAGTTAACATTTTCTATTTCCAATGTCAAGGGATCTTGCCTCAAGATCTCGGTTGGGATTATTTGTTATGCCTATCTGCCTACACGTGGCGCTACCTGCGGGACAAGGTAAAATTGCATTTCCGGACAGTAACGGTTGAACCTTAATGGATTCTTTTAAATTTAGTATGTGGGTACCTACCCTCAAGGCATCTTATGGGGCCATGTTAATGATTTTTTTCCTAAGTTTTACGTTTTTACTTTCTTCACAAATAATGAATGTTTCCTTTACTAAAGATGCAAAAGGCATGCCTCCAATCGTATTCGATCGACTGTATCTAGTTTCTTCAATATCTGGCATATGCATTCCTTGTGACAAGATGTTGATTGGTATTGCGTTTCAGAAAGATATGCCTGTAGGTGGCACCACTAGGGTTCTTTCCGTTCTTTTGTGCTACAAGCAATAACTTTGAAACGCTTTGAAATGTTGCTCGAAATTTGGTTTCCGGGCAATAACTCGAGAACTGCTCATAACATTTTTCCCAAATTAGGCATGCATATACATGGTACCTTGCCATGAGATGTTGCTTGGGATTGCGTTATCCACTTCTGCTCAGAAAGTGACGCCACCTGATGACAAAATCTGAAATTTGTTTTTGGCCAATAACTTGAGAACTGCGTGCTCATCGGATTCTTCTCAAATTTAGCATGCATGTATCATGCCAGGAGATGTTGCATGGGATTGCCTTTCACTCACTTGCACTTACAGGCGGCGCCACCTGGTGGCAAAATCCCAAATTTGTCTCCGGGTAATACCATGACCTACATGTAAGATGTCGCTTGAGATTGCATTCCTATAGGTGGTGCCACCAGGTGTTGTTTTCAGCCATTAACTTGAGAACTGCAATAACCCCTTTTCAGATTCTTCCCAAAGTTCGTATGCTGATAGACCATGTCATGAGATGATCCTTGAAATTGTGTTTCGCCCACTTGCACCTACAGGTGGAGACACCTGGCGGCAAATTTAAAATTTGGTTTCCAGACAATAGATTGAGTATGCATTCAGCTTCTCGTCAAATTTGGTTTGCAGATAATATGCCTTGAGATGTCACTTGGGGTCGCTTCTCGGTTACATAATTTCCGTGCTTCACTGCATGGAAACTATATTACAGAAGCAAAAAAACGTTCAGTCAACCGTTCTGAGTTGATTTTAAAACTTGGGAAGGCAGAAAGACCCTTCTGCATTCAACGCCTATGAAGTAGCAGTTGCCTCCCTCATCTATATCCCCCCGAGACCGACAATGCTAAAAAATATTGCTGCCATTTCGGTGGGGGACTTAGCATCCTCTGGCTGCTTGTTTGTAGAACTTGCTAATGCTGTGTATGTTGCCTTCAAGTGGTCTTGAAACAATTTCTCAAGCTGGTTCAAAATTCAGCTAAATTTATAAAAGCAGGATTTCCTTATTACGTGACACAATAACAGTGATCATTGTTGGTGGTCTTGGGTATCATTTGTAAAGGTACATGTACAAGCAGAATATCAAACACATGCACCTTCATCTATCGAGCTGAACCACGTTATACTTGCCCCCGACATTTTCCCCCGACGATATCCCCACTAACCCCCCCGAAATTTTTCCTCATATAGTTTAATTAGTGAAATTATGATTTTTTTTGCAGTTGTACTTTCTTTCTCTTTCTTTCTCGAATGCAAAACACCGATTCCTGTGCCAATTTTCATGCTGAATGTACGCTATGTGGCGCACTCAAGACAGAGCTGGGGCTCAAACCGCTGGAGTGTGCAAAATTAGCCAACGGTACAAACCTAATATTCAATTGTTACCGGGGTCTTGTAGTTGCCATGTACGTACGTCCGTCCGTCCTAGCGTCCGTCCGTCCGTCCTAGCGTCCGTCCGTCCGTCCGTGCGTCCGTCCGTCCTAGCGTCCGTCCGTCCGTCAACATTTTCTTGTCCGCTAAATATCTTCAGATCTATGAAGTCGGGCCTGACCAAACTTTGGTGAGAGCTTCCTGAATGTTGACAGATGAAATGATTAGATTTTCAGATGGCTATGATGATGTCATGATTTTTAATTATTTTTTTTATTATTTATTGATGGCGTAGCTTTTGCACTGTTATCTATGCCCATCAACATGTTCTTGTCCGCTGAATATCTGCAGATCTATGAAGTCGGATCTGACCAAACTTTGGTGAGAGCTTCCTGAATGTTGACGGATGAAATGATTAGATTTTCAGATGGCTATGATGATGTCATGATTTTTTTAAAAAAAAATTGTTATTTATTGATGGCTTAGCTTCTGCACTGTTATCTATGCCCATCAACATGTTCTTGTCCGCTGAATGTCTGCAGATCTATCAAGTCGGGCCTGACCAAACTTTGGTGAGAGCTTCCTGAATGTTGACAGATGAAATGATTAGATTTTCAGATGGCTATGATAATTTCATGATTTTTTATTTTTTTAAATTTTTTAATTTATTGATGGCTTAGCTTTTGCACTGTTATCTATGCCCATCGGGAACCCTTGGTTGCATGTTTCGTTGTGAATTTTGAAGGTTCCCTGATACAAGAAAGCCTGGTCCATTCATGATTATTATTGAATGAAGGACAACATTTTTCTTAAATTTTGCTATTAAATCATTCTATTCTACATCATATGATTTATTCTAAAACTTTTGCATGAGCCATATTTGTGTCCACACATTTAACTGGTACAACATAATGCTTCAATTTTTGTCACCAAACATGTTACTGTACCTTGGAAATTATGTAAAACGAGTGATTAGGAGAGCCCATTTTTAGCCTGACTGTGTGCAATTTTGAATCAGTTTGCATACCTGGAGCTCCCCCCCCCCCAAATAATGATAAGGGTTGGCCTGTGTCAATAAGTGTGTTTACTTGTTATCACACTTGTGCAATGCATAAATTGCCACTGATAAAGCTACACTTCCTTGCATGCTGTAATCCCAGCACATCACTCACGTGAAACCGAAGTCTGTTATATACGGTATCCAAGGATTTTTTGCAGGTTCCGATCCCAAACTCCCAGTTCCTTTTCGTAATTCATTATTGAGGGTCCAATTTTTTTAAGTGAATTTCGGCGCAAAGAGCCTGTGATCAATCACAAAACAGAGGTTTATTAACATGAAATTCAATACCCAGCTATGCAATCGGATCGATATTGAGGCTTCCAGAAGCTTTTTCTAGGAGTATTTCTTTCAGAAATCTTTTCAAATTGAACAAAAACAACACTTTCGTTTTTTGTTTCATTTGAGTTTTGGGTGCCCATATGTTTTCCAAAACTAAACTGGCTCTAGATGCAGCCCTGATCCTACTTGACTAAAAAAAAACAGGCTGAGGGGTCCACGCACCTTTTAGGTGCTTGCCTGCAATTCATGTTCCTATATACTGTCACTTAATCCTTGACTGAACAATGAGTGACACATCTTTCTTTTTGTTGAGAATAAAAAATATAATTTATAATTTTAAACCATATAAGAAAGCTTAATTTTCATTTCAGATTAAATTGGAATAATAATATTAAAGATGAGATTATAGATAATATTCAACAGCGAATTTAAAATATTATTCATAGGAAAGTTCAGTTTTTATGTTTTGCCTACAAATTTCTACAGTGTCTCATGATGAAGTTTCTCAAATATAATACAAATAATCAATCAACGGAATAACTGAAATGTTGTTGAAATTTCATCAAATTTCTTTGCGTTCCTTCAGCGGCATAATTCCCGAGCGTTCGCTCTATCCAAAACCAAGGGAAGTTACAAACGGGTCCCACGCGAGCCCCAGTCTTCAACTTCTCGTCATATCTGTTGGTATGACTTGTTTATGTGTGCTGAAATCCTTCTACCTGCTGTATACAATGAATGTTGATAAAAATGTAATGATACAGGGTGTGTTTGACGGGCACTCAAACAGGCAATAATTTACAATAGGATGAGAGCAGCTTAACCTGGCTTATATTTCTTATGTGGAATGTGGTTGAGGAGCACGACAATTAGTAACCTACCATGATGTTGTTGTTGCTACCTGATTGAGGGAAAGAGTTAAAATATCTCAAAATTAACTAATCGCAGGAAGCTGAAACTTCATTAATATTTCAAATAATTATGCCTTTTTGATATAATAGTATCCAAATTAAGTCATATTTCAGCAATAATACATTTGAAAACAATTGCGAACTTCGTAGATTTAAGATCGTACTTTTGACCCCAAATTATCCCTCAAATCTCAAACGGCAGCAAAGATGAACTAATTGTCATTATTTTCAAAATATCCAGTTATTATTCTTCATTACCTATACAGGTAGGATAATATGATCAATGATTTTTGTTGCATACATTGATACCTTGGATATTATTTCAAAACAGAACACATTACTCAGTTGCGAAACTCATTTGAAGAATTCTTTTGTCGAAAGAGAGATCATTGAGTTTCAAAAATTGTCAAGGTTCAGAAATGTTTTCAAATAAGTTTGTATCAAAATATTGCTAAGTTTTGCATAATATCACATTACACGTCTGATTAACAGGTTTATGGATAATTCGCATCACTTTTAGGCTACATGTATGATTGGTGTATTCCAATATATTAAAGTTTTGCAACTAGTACACAAAAAAATGTTACAACAACGTTTTACTGGTCCAGCCTCTCAAGGAACAAGTGCATTCAGCGAAAAAAAAGGCGAATAACATTCAAGGCACAGAAACCCTAATACAAAAAAGTATTTGTATGAATGTCGTGTGGGGTTACTGTCGTGGGGTAAAATGTTGGGGGATAATGTAATGGACTCGATTTACCTGTCTTGTTACTCCAGATTGCAGAGGCCAGGCAAACAGGGCCATGATCGCGTGACAAAAACTACCATGAATTGGTAAATTCACTGATATTGTGAAATCAGTTAAGAGTGGAGGAAAATAAAGCCTGATTTCATTGGGAATACATAATCAATACAACGAATATAATCTGAGGCCAGTCATGAACTGCAATTGACCGCGACATAACGTGGCAAAATGGGGCAAACGGTGTTATAAATCCGTATAAAACGGTTTAAAATGCCAATGACTTCGTAGAATTACAAACTAGTTCACATCAAAAGCTATGACCACTTATGTTTCCATATCTTTCAATGGATATAGATACAAATCCACTCAGCATCTGGAGAGCTCCATCAGAAGGTAAAATTGGGCGCGTGCGTGTGGCGTCACTACATACTGCGCATGTCAGAACTCCTATATACACGAAATGGGTATCACTTTGTGTCCACGGTGCATGGTACACACATTAATGTGTGGTGAAAGGTACACATTCGTTTTTAGAGAGTAAGGTATCCTTTATCTTCTGCGTAATATTATTTTCATATTACGGGGGATATGGCACTGAAATTACGAGGATTTGGTCGACCGTATATGGTACCGCTGTGACGGGATTTTGGCGATACACAATCTAGGCAAACTAAGATGCTACGATCAGAATATCTATGTCTGAGCGCATTGAATTTGTTACGGTACGGAGCGGGTGTCTTACGGTACGGAGCGGGTGTCTTACGTTATGGAGTGGGTGTCTTACGGTACGGAGCGGGTGTCTTACGGTACGGAGCGGGTGTGTTACAGTACGGAGCGGGTGTGTCTTTCCTCTCTAAAATCCGACAATAGCTGGGGAGTACTTATTTCACTCATTAGAATTCGAGAATATATAATGTTTGGACGCGTCGGAAGCAATCAGATATTAAGAATCAAGAATTATCTTGGAGAATGAACACATTATAATTATGCTTACCCGTACTCAGGCGCCCACAAACAACTTGTTGGTGTGAAATGACCAGATTTGTGCAAGTAGGAGGAATCCAACTTGATTCTGAAGACGTGGTTAGACAATATTTGTAAAGGGGAGAATGTTGAAAACTAAACTTCACTCGCTTCTCTGGTTTCTCGGTGAATGACCTGGGTATAATATTAGCAATAGCTTCACGGCTTGCAGAAACTGAGAGGGAATTGACTCTCTAATCATTCTAACGCGTCCGCAATTTCAGGACTATTAAATGTGATTGGATTGCCCTTTAGAAATCCACAGTAATTGTTACACTGTTCTCCGTTATACTTAAGGTTATCTCAACCTAGCCTTATAACTCAGATACAGACGGGGGTGCGATTTGTGTTCTTGGGAAATGTCTCTGTAAATTACAGTCAACCGTCATTAAAGCTCAGACAAGATTGTTTGACCTGCGGTCATGCTACAACGTTATGCGACAACATGGCAGTCGGAGCGATATCATATCCAAAATTGACGATATCTGGTCACTAAAAAGCAACGATATGACTCTACAGGAAAGCTTCTATCGACACCTCACATTCAGCCCCGAGAATACGGTGGATTTTCGGACATAGTCTTAGTATCTCAGCCGCGGTTTTATTGAAGGTGTTTATGTGGATACTATGAAGTATACACACTGCCCCTAGCACCGGCTTAATCGGAATTAGATACGCTAGCTTGGAAGCTGTGATGACAGATCAGCTAAAACAAATAACTTATCTGAAGTTAATGGTGATCATCGCGGACCTCAACATTGGCTAAACCTGGTAAATGCAAGAATACCCACGTACGTCTGAAATTTTCTACCAAAACAATAAACCTACATATATTTGTCGAATGACATGTACAGAGGGCGGGCCTCGGGGACTAACAGTCCACCAGAATACCCCTACCATATATAGGTAATAAATCGAAGCGATATGCAAGATGTGGGAAAAATTGACGACGTCTGAAGAGTAAAAAGCAACCATATGACTCTACAGGAGTGCTTCCCTCGACACCTGACGTTCAGACCCGAGAATACGGTGAATTCGCGGACCTAGCCTTAGTATCTCAGCCGCGCTTCTAGTGCAGATATTCATGTGGAGACTATGAAGTAGTCCCCAGAACCGGCTTAAGCGGAATTAGATAAATTAGCTCGGGAGTTTTGATGACAGATCAAACTAATAACTAATCTGATATTCCACGTTCATTGGACACCTTGATCATGTGCTAACATCTTTCTTCTCGCCGTTCTAACTCAACGGAGAAAGTTGATGGGATGAGGTGTGCTATCTAAAACTGTCATGGTTTGTCTTCTTCGCTCAAAAAGAAATTTTGACGTTGTGAAGATGGAGATATTCCGCCAACATAATTTCAGTTTCAATTTCCTAATTTACCTCACGTACCATGGATACGGTGGAAGAAAAATTAAAACTCATTTCAAGACAGATTATCCGAAAATTAGCTGGGTTTAATATATTGTAGAGAAGGCTCCGGATTCATAGTGATGACAGAGAATATCACGTTATGAAGTCTATTCGAACCAGCTGTGACAATAGTCTTGTTTTTCACATGATTGAAAAAATGCACCTACATAATCTATATACACGTATACGTCATAAACATATACAGGTCTTTCTGTATAGTAATATACAACTTTCGCCCAGTAGCATTTGCTACTTCCTGTGAAACAAGTCCCAATTCATGACATCAAACCTGTGATGGACTGTATTCCACTACACAAGCATACTGTCCTAAAAGAAAACGACTGAATCTGTCGGCAATTAATAGCAAGCACTGTACTAGCTCTTGCACATGCGCAGTCGACCCACAATGCCCGGGTCCAGGTATCTCTATTGGTAAAACTTCGATGTCTCTAACTCATGTTGTACTCGGTGGAGAATACAAACATCTAGTCTGTCATTCAATATTCAGCCATCGTCCATTAAAGAATTCCACGTTCATAATGCAAATACCTATTCCATACAACAGCATTAGCACCAAATTAAAAAAACAAAACAATCATAGCATACATTGAGGATATTACACGAGACTATTGAATATGAAAGTTATGACAAGAGTTCAGTAAGTTTTATATGCTTCGAGCTTTAGCGAGCAACATATAAAACTTAATCAATGAGCGTCATGTGTAAGGTTCTGTTTGTCACATAACTATTTTTAAGCAAATTGTAATGCAATAATTTGGAATATTTCATCATCAAATCTATCTCAAAACTACTTTTCTTTATTCCCAACACAGCGAAAAAGGCTTTGACTCAAGCGCACCACATCCTTAAGGGTTGCTGTTTACGCTAAGCCGAAAGCAAAGTTTGAGCACCATCCTTGTAAGGCTGATTAGTTTTCACAGTCATCTCAAAATATCGCAGATCATTTCACAACAGACTGCAACTTGTTAATTAGCTGTTTTTCATACCTTATTTTGGATCATGATATACCATGATATGCCCTCGTGTTGGCTGCGTGTTATCCATGCGCGTTACATGTTAACGAGTTCTCAGCGAGATGACGACATGCTAGGCTGACAAGATTATTTTAAAAGACTCCGATCATTTATATGGAGCCATTGTGTAAAGGGATAAACAAACATCGCGAAGACTCCGTACAGGTGAATGAGTAGGAACGGGCTTTGAAATGATCAGCTTTTGCAAGAGTATGAGTAAATTCGAATTCATAGGAGAACAAATAAATGTCAGTCAAAAGATGTGAACAATCAGTACGCATTAGAGTATTAATATGCTGTTGAACACTGTGTTAGTGTGCCAGATTTCACAAGACATTATTAATGAGATATTCAAGCAACTTTATAAACAAAAAATCATCCCCTGAATGATATACCCTGTATGTATTAGAGCTGAAGAATGCCGTATGACTTCTTACGGTAATATATCGGCGATCAGTTTTCTTGACTTCCGATGCTATTAATGAACTAAGGCGGTCAATCAGATCATGATGAGGACTTGTGATATAGAGAGTGGAGAAATCCCATGTGCGTACATGTCTGTACGGCGTATGTGTCCGTTCGTATCAAGTTCTTCCGTAAGACCGTTTGCATTTTTGCTTTCCACCTACATTCCACGCCAAATTTTTAGAAATAATGGCACAACACCTTTCCCAAAATGCTTTAACCTCCTGAAGGACCCTTGTCAACAGGGTTGAAAGAAGCTTGGTAGTGCAGCTTCTAAAACCAGCTAAGAATCTAGCTTGGTATGGTGATTTATGCATCTTGGGAGCCCAGTATACGTTTAGCATATCGTTAGGAGTAGGTGAAAAAAAAATGGTGGTTGTTAAATAAATCTTCCAGACTAAATGCAGTTACACTGCATGGAGAGTTCCACTTCCGGTTACGCATGCGTAGTTAACCCACAGTGCACTAAAGCGCAAGACTGGATCCATGCGTATTCCGGATTCCTATCCCCTGTTCTTCTAGGAAGAGAGTTCCACTTCCGGTTACGTAAGCGCAGTTGACCCAAAATGCCGGTTTCGTATGACTGGTGCTAGGGTTATCCATTGGGCTTGGTAGAGAATTTCAATTCTGGTCATGCATCGACCCACACTGTACTATTGCACGTGACTGGGCCCGGGTGTCTCCTTTTGTGAACCACCAGTGTCCCTAGCCCAGTCATACTAGCAGTTATCCCACATGGCCCTATTGTGCATACCTGGCCCCATGGTTATTCCATGGTCTTCAACCGCTGTTGTTCTCGACAGCGTTCCACTTCCGCTTGCACAATCCAGCTATAATGCTCTATTGCGTATGACATGTAACAGGGGTATCGTCCGCTAAAACTCCGATGTCTCCAACCCTAAAGTCATTAATTACTTTACTAACAAGTGAGAAATGACTACATTGTAGTCAAAACCTGCGGCAGTGGCAATGATAGAGTGAAAGACAAATCAGCGGAGGTAGTGGTAGTTGTAGAAAAAAGCGCCATCTGCCAGTTTTTTCATGCCAAGGGAAGTCATTTACAACTTCTAGCTCACAATTGTAGGAATTGCGTAATAGGACTGATACCATATATATATGAACTTCCGGTTATGACGATGACCTAAGCAGGTGTATTTTAGCTCTCCTCTGATAATCCGTCTTTATCCATCTTACGAATGGCCATCCGTCTCTGTTCTATCGATGTGAAAGTGTTTCTGTTATACTTTGATATTGACATATCTGATTATTTCGGGCCTCTATGATTTCGAGAAAACGCAATTTGGACATTATGAACGACGACTCGGAAAATCTAGAAAATCCATTCAATATGGCGGCCTCCAGCCATGTCGATGTCCGTGAAATTCCTCAAGCTGACATGGACTCTCTGGAGAAATCGTATAAAGTGACCGATCTGACGGACATAAGTAGGTGTTTTGCGAAATTGCATGCCTCTTTCGGAATAGAACTGGAAACACTGAAAACGAATGTAAGTACAATCAGAAAGAGGGTGAATGTCGTTGAAGACTCCGTAGAATCTTTGTCTCAAGATCTTTCATTTGAGTGTAATACATGGAGTCTTCTCCAATTTCACAATATCTCCTATATTTTCATGGAAAATTAGATCGATAAAAATGATTTTAGACACTATTTATATTTACCTGGATCGTAAAATACCGGGCATCTGTCGATTTCTCAGTGGACGGGCTTTTCGTTTTCGTGTTTCGCCCACTGAGAGATTCGGCACAATGTTGCCCAGTGAGCAGATGTGGCTCGATTTCTGCTTCTCCTCTCCTCTGGGGTATCTCGCCACTTTCGAATCCAGTAATTCGCTATCTCAGATTCCAAATTTTCTAGTTAGTGACCCAGAGGCGATGAATGAGGCGGAATTCGAGCAAAGTAAAATAAGTATTTAGTATATTGAATGCATTAAGTACACCGCATATTTAATATTATCACTCACATGCTTGTAGAATTTAGTGATTATTAGTTTGTATATATTGGCACGAGTAATTCTATTTTCTGTAATGGCGGCTACAACAATATTTATTACAAGAGAGCTCTAATCTTCACCAAAGGTTGGTCAATTGAGCTGTGTATGGCTGCCTGGTCATTTGATAATATATACTTTATATTTTTTTTGTATTTTGTTGCAACAGTTCCAACTTCCACTATACATCCTGATGGCAATATTTTGAAACAATTTTCTCCTTTTTCGCACGCTAGTAAACAGTTTTTTCTTTGTTCTTTATCCTATGGCTGATATGGACAACGGGGAGGGTGTTCCTATTAATCTGCTGTCACAACTGCCGTTTTCTGAAGAAGATGAAATCGATTCGCCCATCGATCTATCACTAGACAGTGATCCTGATCAGTATCTCGAAAATTTCGACAAAATGTGTTTTAATCCTTTAGAATTGAACGATGCAGACACTAATACCTATGCAACTGATGACAATCAATATGAAATATCTCATTGGAACGATATTAATATTCATCAATCGAAATATTACATCGAAGATTCTTTTACATCTCATGTCAATAGTAACAATATCACTGTTGATGAATCCTTTTCTGTGATACATTTTAATGCAAGAAGCTTGAGAAAGCATTATTCTGAAATTCTACCTGTAATAATTTCAAAATTTCTAAGTGTGGACATCGTGGATGTCTCACGTGTCCACTCTTTAATACTTCAGCTTCATTTAGTTCCGCGTTAACTGGTAACTCATATTCTGTTAACTCGTATGTTGATCTTAGTTGTTCTACTACAAACTGTATTTATTTAGTTTCCTGTAAGAAGTGTGATCAACAGTATGTTGGTAAGACCACCCAAAGACTCCATCTTAGGAAAAAGCAATTGCTTTATAGGTAGACATTTCTCTGGACCCGACCATGGCTGGGATAACTTTAGTATTCAGATCATAGACGTCGTCTATCCATCTACAAAGGATTCCCTCTTTGGATTTGAGAGAAAAATCCGAGAGCGGGAATTATTCTGGATGCTAGAACTTGGGTCAGTGTTTCCGTTTGGTTTAAATGATAATGTCAGTGGGTTCGGCAATGCTATAAACCGCCGTTCAAATATATCCAACATTACCCAACTATTTAAACCTCATCAACGGAGACATCGCAGCCATGGTTGGCGAAAGTTTAATAGTTCGATGATTCACGATCATATCACTTTAAATTACTTAGTGGGTTTAACTAACACACCCAATAGTATATATAGCTTACGTACAGTTCTGTATGCGTTACCTCTGAGAGCTTTAGATCAAATAGCCTGAGATATACAACAATCTGCGTCTTCAGGAAATATAATATCACCAAAAATCAGTAAAGTATGTCAAGATATAGCGTATTTTCTGTTGTATCGTCCAGTGAACATAATCGAAACATCTCAAGATCGGCTTTTCTTGAAACTCAACTACTTAGATAAAGGACTGGACATCATTAATTTACCTCGAATCCTGAATGATCCAGAGGTACGCAACGCTGTACCAAACTATTATAAATTCACAGAACCTCCTTGCATTTCATATAAGTATACTAAATCTATAGCCACCAAAATATTCAATTACTCCAATGCTGTCAAGGAGTTTGACTGGAACTTATACACGTCAGGAGGCTATAGTTGTGATTGTGAATCATCGAACTTTATCTACACCATGCAAACATATTGTGACCGGTGCTCTTGATATGGTGAGTGATAAGGATCTGAAATTACTCCTGATGAAAGGATCTAAATATAGAGAGCCAAGAAGAATAAATCTGAAGGCCGACCAGAAGATAGTCCTGTCTGCATTGGAACAGTACGTTATTGATTGGTCTAAGTGAGAAAAAGTTGAACCTACAGTACTCACTGATTGACTGGACCTCACCAAGAGCAAGGTCGTTGAAACAATCCGCCATACTGACAGAAGTACTCTTCCCCAAGCAAAAGAAGTACTGAGAAACCTCAATTCGCAAGAAGTTCTAGCAAATATCCAGAGTAAATTCGTCATAGTCCCAGCAGACAAAGCTCCGAATAATATAATATTCATATGTAAATATTACTATTACCAGGTGCTGGTTAAAGAATTGAGTGTAGACATATCTTCATCAAATACGTCTACTTACTCCCAAACTGCATTTACTCTGGAAGATTTATTTAACAATCACAAAAAGTTCCCAGGGAAAGAGGTATTTGTCTTCCAACCAATCATAACAATATACCAAAACTATACTGGACTCCCAAAATGCACAAATCACCATACAAAGCTAGATTCATAGCTGGTTCTAGAAACTGCACCACCAAGCTTCTTTCAACCCTATTGATGAGGGCCCTTCAGGAGGTAAAAGCATTTTAGGAAAGGTATTGGGCCACTATTTCTAAGAACTCTGGCGTTGAATGTATGTGGATATTGAAAAACTCAAAATGTCTCACGGAAGAACTTGATGCTAAAGGTCACATACCGTACAGACATGTATCCACATGGGATTTCTCGACTCTCTATACTACAATCCCTCATCAGGACCGCATTGACCGTCTAAGTTCATTAATAGTATCTGTGTTCAAGAAAACTGATCGTAGATATATTAATGTCGGAAGCCATAAAGCATTCTTTAGCTCTACTACATACAAGAGATATCATTCATGGGATGTTTCTTTGCTTATAGAGTTGCTTGAATTTCTCATCAAAAATATCTATATGAAATTTGGCAACACAATATATCAGCAGCATATAGGTATTCCAATGGGTACAAATTGTGCACCCCTGTTGGCTGACCTGTATCTGTTCTCTTATGAATATGACTATATGCAGGCGCTTTCAAAAACCGATCCATTCAAAGCCCGTTCCTTCTCATTCACCAAACGCTATATAGACGATCTTCTCGCTGTGGATAATCGATATATAAATGACGCAGTGAAGGATATATATCCACCTTCACTGGATTTGAAGGAAACTACAGACAGCCCTACAGGCACATCATATTTAGATCTATATCTCCATAAAAATGAAGCGGCCATTCTCTCTCGTCGACTTTATGACAAAAGAGATGATTACAATTTCGACATCGTAAACTATCCCTTTCTGGACATTAATATTCCAGTGGGACCTGCATATGGCGTATACATATCTCGCTTAGTGGCATTTGCTAGATCCTGTGTTAAATGTGACGATTTTAATCAACGTCACAAAACTTTGTTACAGAAACTTATAAAACAGGGCTATTCCACAAAACGTCTCCACTCAAAGTTTCTCAAATTTGGCGATAAATATCGCATCCTGATAAAAAAAATACGACCGTAGCGTGCAAGATCTATGGCGCTACGTTGCGTAACTTGTGTCTAATTCCGCTTAACCCGGGGCTAGGGGCCGTATGAACCCATGTACTTCAAGATCCTCATGGTACTCACAAGCAAAGCGTGACTGAGATACATCATTCTTTAGATGACGACTTTACAACGAATATTATGGATTAAGAATACTGATCAGCGATACGGATTTGATACTTTTGGAACATCATGATGTCTTGCCGGCATCATTGAAAACTGTTGACCGCTTCTCTCTTGCAGGAAACAAGCCTATGTTTATGTATACTATGATTGTCTTTTGAATTTGGTGCTAATACTGTTATATGGAATATGGAATAGGTCTTTGGATTATGGACGCGGATATTCTCTAATGGACGACGGCTGAATTATGGATGACGGACTAGACGCTTGTAATTTGCTGTAACCTGAATTTTAATTTTTCTGTCATTGGTATCTCCGAATCCTGGTTAAATCCTTCAACAGAGAAGCTATTTGATATTCCCGGCTATCAACCATTTTGTTCATCTAGATCGACAAGGAAAGGAGGTGGCCTAGTTCTGTACGTTAATGACAATATAGCTAATTGCAATGTTGTTGAAGATCTTTCGTATCACGAAATTGATGGTGAATACGAATCACTTTTTGTTAGTATCCAGATTGAAGATAAATCATATACAGTAGGGATTATTTATCGACCACCAGGTAAAAATGTACAAATCTTTAATGAAAACCTCCAATCACTCATGAACGTGCTAAAACCCGAAAGAAAAAAATGTATCATTATGGAGGATTTTAATATTGATTTATTCAAAACTGATAAACATGAACCTTCCAGGCAGTTTTTGGAAATAATGAAATCACACTACTTTTTTCCTAAGATAACAAAACCAACTCGGGTTAACGGTAATTCGGCGACATTGATTGACAATGTATTTCAAAATTTTCATGAAGATAACTTGATGTCTGGTATTCTCCTTTCAGACATAACCGACCATTTTCCAGTTTTCCAAATAAACAAAGCGTCGTTCATCCCGCCGTCCACTGATAACACATTTACTTTTAGAAGAATTAATCAGGAGCAAATATTAATTTTTGAAGAGAGGGTTGAAAATATAGATTGGAGCGACGTTACTAATGAAACCAGCGATGTTAATAAAGCATTCGAATTGTTCTCTGATAAATTCAATTTTGCGTACAACGAGAGTTTTCCTGTTGTCTCATCAACAGTCTCAAAATTCAAAATTAGAAAACCCTGGATAACTTATGGTATTCTTATCTCTATTCGTGAAAAAACACAAACTTTACAGGCAACACATAAAAGGTACTAATATGGAAATTACCCGTCAATATAAACAGTATAGGAATAAATTGAATCATACATTAAAATTAGCGAAGCGATTATATTATGAAAACAAATTTAATCAGTGTAACAATGATATTAAAGGTACATGGAAAGTATTAAACAACCTAATGAACCGCAAAAAAACACCAGCTTGCCAAATAAATTTAACGTTAATAATAGTGATACCTCGGATCCTTCTAAAATTGCGAACGGTTTTAATGATTATTTTAGCTCTGTAGCAACCAAGTTAGCGGAAACAATCCCACCGTCAGCGAACGATTACAAAGATTTTTTGAAGAATAGACATGTCAATGAGTTTCATCTGGAACCCTGTACTACGAAGGATATTACAACACATATAAGGGAAGTGGGAAGAGGTGACGACATACTGACTGCGTCACATGACTTCACAGAATAGTCCTCTGGTTAACCTATTCTAAAGCACATACCAAGAATCTAACGATTCGTGATATGTCTTGTAAATAACTTGAAAAACTCCGCCTCTGGGATTGATGGCGTACGTATCTCGCTTGTCAAATCTGTGTTTAGTCTGATTAATTTACCATTATTTCATGTTACTAACTTATCATTCAGACGCGGTGTGGTTCCCGATCTTTTGAAAGTGGCTAAAGTGACACCCCTGTACAAAAATGGAGCAACAAACCTATTTGAGAACTATCGTCCTATTTCGGTTTTGTCTTGTTTCAGCAAAATTGTCGAAAAATTAGTAGTCTCTAAAATGTTCATTTACTAGGAAAAATACAATATCTGTTCTAATCAGTACGGTTTTCGGGAGAATCACTCCACATTTTTAGCTGTTTTGGCCCTTCACGACAAATTAGTAGCTGCGAGAGAGGCAAAGAAATACTGTATTAGTACATTTTTAGACTTGTCAAAAGCCTTTGATACCGTCAACCATGATATCCTTTTGTACAAACTGGATCATTATGGATTTCGGGGAATTTCTAATGACTGGTTCAGAAGTTATTTGTCATCCCGTACCCAATGTACTCAATATAATAATACTATATCAACATTTAAACCGTTATCATGTGGAGTTCCGCAGGGTTTGATCTTGGGTCCGATACTTTTTCTTATTTATATCAATGACCTTGTAGAAGCTAGCCATATTTTTGAAATTATTCTTTTTGCAGATGATACATCTGTTATTCTCTCAGACGACGATCCAAACAAACTGTTTGAGAATACGTCTCTTGAAATTAACAAATTGTGCAATTGGTTTTCAAGTAACAAACTCTCTTTGAATATTAAAAAGACTAAATTCTTGCTTATAAAACCTACTAAGAGATGTAAATTTTCCAAAACACCAAAACTATTTATTTTTGGAAATAACATTGAGCAGGTTGATCAATTTAAATTCCTTGCCTTATTTTTTAATGACAGACTAAACTGGCTAACGCATATTGAAGAGATCCGGAAAACAACTGAATAGGAATATTGGAATACTACACCATATTAAGGATTGCCTCAACAAAAAAACACTTTACATTCTGTATTATTCTCTGATATTTCCATACCTGTCATATTGTAATATTGTCTGGGGTAACACGTACATTACACATCTTAAACCATTGGTAATTTTGCAAAAAAAGGCAATACGATTAATTACATTTTCATCTAAACTCGAAAATACAGCACCTTTATTTCTCAAATTGAAAATCTTATCTATGAAACAATTAAATGACTATCAGATTTTACTCTTTGTTGATAAATTTTATAACCACAATGAGTTATTACCTATCCTATTTCAAGTATATTTTACAAAATTATCCCGTGTGCACAGGTACCCTACTAGGCAAGCAAATCTTAATTTGTATAGGCATATTTATTCATCGGACTTATCATTTTATAGTTCAAAAATAAAAGGTCCTCGAA
Organism: Hanleya hanleyi; assembly: GCA_036873755.1. Classification (NCBI taxonomy): domain Eukaryota; kingdom Metazoa; phylum Mollusca; class Polyplacophora; order Lepidopleurida; family Hanleyidae; genus Hanleya; species Hanleya hanleyi. The sequence continues at coordinate 21,392 of JAVTVY010030812.1, forward strand.
CATGGAACAAATTACCCTCCCAGCTCAAATCTTGTACATCTATCTCCTTATTTTAAATTCCATTTAAAATCTTATTTATTGAAAGGAACAGCTGATTTCTAGTTTCATTTCAGCTGTGTGCGTTTTCAGCAGCTATAGCGGAAGTTGGATGTTTGATTTTATATTTTTGCAATTTTTTACTAAAAAATGAATTAATGTTTATTTGCCACTTTGCATCGGTATTATAGATCAATATAATTTTATATCATTTTGGGATAAAACAAGCCCCTTGGGGTTTTCATCACGCCTATCATGTATAGTCGTAAATTATGCCCTATTATGCTCTGGTGAAATAAAATATCAAATCAAATATATATTCACTTTCCCCATTCAAAATGTTGGCTGGTCCGTGTCGTGTATACTGAATTGACAGACGAAGTCACAATGATCGCTTTGGCAATGTCTTGGTACTATGCCAAGTTTCAAAACATTCGGTTCAGCCGTTGATTTTTGCAAATCAAAAAGGCTTTCAAATATTTGGAAATCCAAACAAATTTCAAGTATTTAATCATAACGCAAAGATCTACGCTCTTCAGTCTCCCTTCTCGCTTACTTTGCTGAGCAAAATGGAAAATTTATATTTCCTTCGAAGTTAATTTTCAATGAATTTGATATCAGGTCTATCACTTTGATCTGTGAAACTATGGAATGGGGTTGAAGGCTTTATCGAACTGTTCAAGAGATATAATGACACTTTTCACTATTCAAATTGAGGCCTGTGACAGTCGTGATGTTAAGTTTCTGCATTTACGTGTGTTATCATTTGCAAACTAAATATCTTGACACTCTTTTCCACGCAGCAAGTCAATACCAAGACGTGGTTTGCTCCTTCTATATAAATGATTAACTATTCCGTTCTTAGAAAATATCATCTCATCTGACATATTCGGCCAAGCCTTTTCGAAAGTTGCTAATTTTATTAATTTCTTTAAAAAATAAATCAAATTCTGCAAATAAGAAACATTTCTAGTCGGTATCTATGGATATCTCCCTATAGTCAATTCGGGAATATGTTTGTCACCAAGTCATTCCGAAGGTGATTTAAGTGCGAAATTTCAGGGCTAGTTCACTAAACAAGGTCTGTGTGTAAGAGAATGATGTCGAATTCTCCTTATTATCTTTTGGTACATCAAATTGTTGCATTCACGAAAATGACTGCCAAATTAAAGTCAACATGAAAGGATTCTAAGTATCAAAAAACCCTCCCGGAAATCCAGGCTCTAGCTTTTGACAACGAGGTCAAATAGATCGCTTTTATGGTCAGTATCTGCTGATATATGACGTAATTTCATTCGTAAAACTGATTGACAATGTAACGTAAATTGTGAAGTGTAGAACCAGTAAATTCTGCCAGAAATGAGCTCTGACTTGAGAGAATGATGTCAAATGCAATATGTTTCTGCCCATTGTCTGGTTATACACATAAGTATTGAATTTACGGGAGTAATAAATGCTAATCTCTAAAGGGATTTTGAGTGCCGAAGAGGACGAGAACATCAATACCAGCGAAGCAAGGCCCTGGCTTGCGAGAATGAGGATAGAGAGACTGTGTTCCGAAAGAGGATCATTCAAAATAGCTATGTGCCAATTTCATGCTTGTAACCGAAAGTGCACAATATAACTGCACAACTATGATGTATTGTTCGCGCACGGGTTTCTCTAACTCATTAAATACTAAATAGTCATTTCTGTATTATAAAACCAGTAGCGCATAAAGTCAATCTTGAGAATTATCGATGAGTCCGTATAGCTAAGACAGTAAGTGCAACTCCAGGGATTGGAGGGTCATTGTTTCGATTCCCACAGAGGGTTAAATTATTCTTCCTTTCAAAACATATTTCCATATATGCGAATTGCTTGGGGGGTAAAGTTAAACATCATACCAACTTGTCATTTCTGTAAGTTATATTGTAGCGGAAATTTCTTCTATGTCTCTCAACTAGTACTACTATATCTCGTAAACTCAAATGTCAAGGTATGCTGCCACCAGTACCACTCGGGGTGATACAATTTATACTAGTTCGAATTTGCTTATGCGAGACTCGAGCGAGAATAATTCATATATTGATTATGATTGTATTTGGCTCTGTCAGTAGTTCTTCATCTGGTGTTTTCTTCTTTATTCTCTGTATGGAGTTTTCTTCTTTCCAATTTACAACCAAATCTTCTTATAAATCTTCATATATCTTCTTCGGAGGTGTCGCTACTAATGGGGTACGTTATTCGTCTTGTCACCGGTTCTGATACTGTCATATAGTCGTTAGGTCATCTACTAGGCTGATTTATTACTCCATGAATCGTTCAGCTTATTTCGCTGTCAGTGCTTTATCATTGATAGTTTATATGCGAAATAGCAATTATCGCTCTCTGCAACTTTGCAATAGACTATAGCTGAACATGTAATGATCAACGTTAACTCTGGTATAAAGTTCAACAGATAACAATAAACAGTTTATTCCACGTATATACAACTTCTATATACCAGTTATAGTCTCTGCTATTTGCATAAATTCACTACATATATAGATTGCTGCACCAGCTGTTTTTAGAATTTATTAGTTTCTGTGCCAAAAGTGACCAAAACGTAGTTTCTCAGGGTTGTTCACTGTTAATGGCTGTTGCTCAGCGTAGCCTCAGCAGTTCAGCTCAAGGGTCGCTGTATGGCTCGCAGCTGCTCTCAGCAGAGTGCATTGAAATAACCTGGCTCCGCACAGCAAATGGGATTTCCCAGGTTAAACACAGCAAATGGGATTTCCCAGGTTAAGCTCAGCAAAGGGGATTCGCCATGTAAAGCAGAGCAGGATTTTCTAGATTGTGTACAGCTCTTCTTGCAGCGCTAAATCAGCTGAAAATCTTGCTATTTATATATGTTGAATACTAACATCCATTCTTTTACTTTGGCGTCTATTGCGGTGTGCTAACTTAAATGTTTTTGTGAGGGCAAGGTAGAACATTTTGTCCGACTCCGAGGCCATTACGAAGCTAGAATGCGCCAATCTGCTACTTATATAGATTTTTGACAAAGTAGGCGGAGTCTAAACTACTACGCGAAATACAGTAATTTGATTGGATGAGAGTCTTTTTACCAAGAATGGTCGAAGAAAATTATTTCGGGCAAATATTTTATACCCCATACCATTTTTCAGTTAATTATTTCCCCCATAATTACTTTAAGTTTACCAATGGAATTGTATACGAAATATCAGAAATAATTCGTATTTTCCGTAACAGCACAAGTTATAACTTTAGACGAGGCTAATTTCTATATATAGCTGTCAAAACTCTGCCTAACTAATGTACAAGGAGAAACAATATGGCCGAAAAGCGCGACAGATTTTTGCTGGCCTAAAATTGACCGTGCCGAGAGAAGAGAGACGTTACGTAAACCATCTCTACCAGCATGGTAAGCCTGAGATGATTAACTATATCGAGCTATATTGTTCAGATGATAACTATGTTCAAATTTACTTTTATGAGCGATAATCTGTAACCTGTCTAGCCAAGTTGACATGGCTTCGTACGTTCCTACTACGCCATGAGTCCTCTCATTGAACTTACATGTACACTCCGGGATCACACGGCTCCAGGAGTCGTTCGGCTCTATCCGGCAATAAATCAACCCCTCCCAACTCTCTGTCTATTGTTTTTATCGAGTTCGGCAATCAGTTTGATTGCCGTGAAGAGCTCGTCTGTCTGCAATCAATCTTCAAACATCAACGGTCGTTTGAATTCCTTGTCTCTGCCGCCATGTTATTCATACGGGTCACGTGATCGGCACGCTAACAACATGGCGGCCGAGACAAGGAATTCAAACGACCGTTGATGTTTAAAGATTGATTGCAGACGGACGAGCTCTTCACGGCAATCAAACTGATTGCCGAACTCGATAAAAACAATAGACAGAGAGTTGGGAGGGGTTGGTTTATTGCCGGATAGAGCCGAACGACTCCTGGAGCCGTGTGATCCCGGAGTGTACATGTAAGTTCAATGAGAGGACTCATGGCGTAGTAGGAACGTACGAAGCCATGTCAACTTGGCTATAACCTGTCACTGTCGCACATGTCTACGGCAAATATTGGCGGCAAATTGAGTTGTCGAGAATTTTGATGAAGTTTGAAAATGTGTAATGAGAGGACTCATGGCGTAGTAGGAACGTACGAAGCCATGTCAACTTGGCTATAACCTGTCACTGTCGCACATGTCTACGGCAAATATTGGCGGCAAATTGAGTTGTCGAGAATTTTGATGAAGTTTGAAAATGTGTAGCGCCTAAAATACTTGATACCATATGCTGTTATTTGTACACAATAAAGATAAATATGTTCTGCAACTACCCTGAGTTCGAGATTTGCATAAAATTACGTGAATTTAATAAACTTACGAATTTACTGCGCCTTGTCGAATACTTGCATATACATCAAAGGTCAAATATGTTGCAGCCGACAAGGAGGCTCTAGACGGTCAAATTTATTGTTATGGTATAAGAGCGGGAGACTCACAGCTAAAAGTACAGAGGATCTAGAGTATGGTATTTTGAAGATACCAAAAGACTTGAAAAACTATTCTATTGAATTTTCGCCACAATATACACATCTTTATTCGGCGAAAGTTGGTGAGTTGTTCCCTTACTTCTGAAACATAATTGTTGCGTTTGTTTTTATGATGCATGATCTATAATTTGATACCAAGTATTATTCAATGTTAATCATAATGACAATGCGTTACTTGTCTACTTCTTCACCAATTTGTGAATTATCTAGATTGGGTATATGAAATGATTACTAGAAGTAGTGAACTTATTTTTCTACTTTCTAAGACAATCGTCTATGACTGTATGCAAATTAGCTGAACCACTGACAAGGTTGCGACTCAATCTTCCTTGGCATATAAGCAATTCAAGCATCTTAGAGTGTATATACATGTGCATACTGTTCAGTGAAAATGGTAATATCTGAAAACAATGACTGATGTGTCGATCGACAGCTTTTTAAGCGACTGAAGTTTCCTATGTGTTGACGTAAGAGAATTGAAATCAACGAAGCAATAATTTATTCCACCGAATATAGTTGCAAATGAATTCAAACGTGCCTGAATACAGGATTGTCATGTGAGATCGGAGGTTAAAAAGAAAAATGTGGCAGAGATCACACTCTCTTAGCGCATACGTATTTCAAAAAGTCACAAGAAGAAGAACAACAAGAAGAACAGCAACAACAACAACAACGACAACGCGAACCTCCCGTAGACCTGCGTGTCGCAGGTAAAAAATGTTACAATGTTACAATACATGAACTATCATTAATTTATACAAAATGTAATGTGGTTTCTTATTCACATAATCCCGGTGTTTCTCGCGACATTTTTCGCAATTGTATCGTTCGTCCTAATTGGTTCACTAACATACATTTAGGTTTTTTATATATTTAGCGCTTAGCGATTTGAGCAGAACAACTTGTAAAGATTCTCTAATTTCTGTGACATAGTGTTGATGGCACCATCAATGTTTTTAGAGGAATACGCAATGTTTGTATTGTCAGCGAAGAGGATAATTTGGAATAAGCACAAAATCTTATTTATGTTGTTTATGTATAAAAAAAAGTGGTCCAAGCATTGATCCCTTGGGCGATACGCCTGGGAGAGGAAATAGTACTATTGTACGAAACACTCTGTGGTCTGTTATAAAGCCAGCTCTTAAGCTAGCTGTTTGATTAGCCACGAAAACCATAGCGGTATAATTTGGACCCCTAATATATCATGATGTCAAATTCTTGGAGATTGGAGCGATTAAAAAGCAACCATATGACTCTACAGGAAAGTATTCGTCGTCACCTCAAATTCAGACGTAGCCTGAGTATCTCAGCCGCACTTTTATTGCAGTTGTTCATGCGGAGACTATGAAGTATTCACACGGCCCTTAGCACCGGCTTAAGCGGAATTAGATACGCTAGCTCGGGAGTTGTGATGACAGATCAGCTGAAACAAATAACTTATCTGAAGTTAATGGGTGAGCATCGCGGACCTCTGATGGAGTACACGCCTCAACATTTGGTAAACCTGGTAAATGCAACAATACCCAGAAAAACTAACCTGTAATTCCCGACGTCGTACGGCTTAAATTTTCTACCAAAACAATAAACCTACATATATTTGTCGAATGACATCTACAGAGGGCGGGCCTCGGGGACTAACAGTCCACCAGAAGAACCCTACCATATTGGTTTCGGTAAAGTATATTAATCAGCTATCGTGATCATTAAGTTTCTCCAGTAACTTGCTAAAGGTTTATAATATCGATATTGGTTTATAGTTTGCAAATATCATGGCATCTCCGGATTCGAATATTGGTGTCAACTTTGCAGATTTAAAATCATCTGGTACAACTCCAAAGGACAAATGCAATGAACTAGAGAGGGGCAGATATTTAAGCCACTACGACTTTGACCAAGAAAAAAGTTAATATCGTCAAGACCGGTAATTACATTTTGAATATGATCTAGCTCTTTGAATCTTCTCGTCAAGGTGGGATGCAACTGTGCTTTTGTTGGACTCCCTGTTTCTGCGTAGGCGGATAGTGTGATTCAGATTGTTTCTGCCGTGTAAATTCTGTATCTTTTATGTTCAACTTCATCCTGGCTAGAAATATATTATCGATGTTCTTTGGTGGATGGAAGTTTGGATACCGTACGTATTCCAGGGTTTGATAATACGCTTCGTGGTCGTATGACAGGAGGTATACTTAGAGGAATACAACAATTATATGACGAGTTGAATTTATGAGAAATTGACCCAAGCAAGTCTTTAATGTCGTTATTTTGGGGGGTGACATTATCCCAGTTGATATTCTTCATTATGTTTATGAAATGTTCCATTTGTTCGGGGCTGATATGGCGGTACGATATAGTTGGGAGAGATGGTATGCAGTTGGGCTTGGTTGGAAGTATCTGGAATATTCGGAAATATCTGTTAGAAAAATTTCAGATAGAAGATTGTCTTCGTGAAAATTAATAAATATGTTGTCTATCAATGCTGTTGAGTGAGATGTAATTGTAGTTGACTAGCTGTTATTTATGAGAAGAAATATTGCGATTTCGTTACTTCGATGCATTGTTTTGGATCTTAGACGCCAGATATCAAATCGGCAAATAATGCACACTGAACATCAAAGGCTCACCACCAGACCATGGGTTAAGCATTTTTATCCAAACGGCACGTGATCGCTGTTGACCAATGGCTTGCCTATAATCTTGTGGCAGTAGAAATAATTCCCATTACAAAAGAGCTGGCCAACAGTAACAAAATATAATGGTCGAAGTGTAAGCTCCAACTGGCATAATAAGTACTCGAGGACTATGAATATATCAAGTATCGATCATGAGGAATAAATTCAGTAATTTTCATTCAGTTCTGTATGCTATGTTCACAATCATAGCCCTGTGCATGGACTTGAAAGTAAATTAAAGTATTACTCCTAGATACTGATGTAAATATATTAGTCTCATCATACGCAGGAACGGGAACTGCCCACTTCACCAAACTGTTATATCATGAGGTGTCAACTCTAAATATTGCTTTGAAACTGTTACTATTTCTGATATTTGGGCTCCACTTTTGAAATCTGAATAGAAAAAGCAACATTGATTGATCTGAATATTGAAAATGTATTTAGCTGAATTATGGAAATCTGCTATAAAAATCGGGCATGACCAGCAAAAACTGTCCCTGGATTACGACATTGTAATACTACTTGGGACAACCAACGTTACAATTATACTTTAAGACAACCACCAGAGATTTCTCTCTTAAAAATTGCACGGTGAATTGTGATATTGAGATGGGGCGAACAACCACGTGAGTGTCCATGATCTGATACCTTGAATAAAGAACATTGCCGTATTGCCAACAGGGATGAGATGGTATGTCAAGAATGTTCCTGAAATCCCAAATTGATGATTACATGTGTATTCTCTTAATATAATAAATGAGATAATTATTACATATTTTCTCTTACAAACTGTATGTCCATGTACACCATGACATCAGAGCAGTCTAATACTTACCTGTGGAGGTGTAACACAACCATGAACACACACAATATTTGTACACAAAGTAAAATTAGTTCAGATCACTATGGTATAGTTAGAATTCACAGGTAGGAAGTGGTCGTGATCAGGATGATGATAAACAACGTTTAAAACAAGTTCTGGATCCTGAAATCATTATTGCATACATTTTTACCATTTACGGAAACAAGTAATAAGTCAACAAATAAGCGTGGTAATTAGATTATAAAAAACCCATGCACGACAGTAACTGGATCAGTCATACGAAAACGGAATAGTGGATATGTCCAGTCAATGATGTGCCTCCATCTCATAAAAATACAAGCTGAAGTTCCAAGACAGGGAAGGATTGATATGTCGGTGGTTGAGTATCAAAATGCACCACAATTCTCCAGAATTCTCACGAATCGTCAGCAGATACAACATTCTTTTAATACATATCATACATAATACACTCTTGGAAATCTTGGTTCCAGGTACTTAAATATCTTCATGGCCTTCACATGAATACGCGCAATCAAAGCCTGACTGAGATACATCATTCTCTAGATAACGGCTTGATTAACGAAAAGCATTTGAATGTAGGAATACTGATCAGCGATATGCATTTGATACTTGGAACATCATGATGTCTTGTCGGCATCAGTGAGTATGATGTATCTCAGTCACGCTATTGATATATACCTGCTAAACATACTTTGAAGTTCAGCACACCATATTTATGTTATAAACTGATGTCACCTGTTTTCAGGATAAAGGGGTGAGGGTGTGAGTGAATATGATTTAGCGTCGCTTTCAACTATATTTCAGTCATATCAGGACGTTGGGTCCTATTTCTTTTCACACCCGGGAACCTCAAGTGTAGGGTCCTGTTTCTTTCCACTGGTACCCCAGTTAGGCCCCTCTTACGACAAAATTTCCGAGGAGGCCTATTCTTACCATGATCTGGGGTGTGCACAGTGACATCCCAGGTCAAACCCGGGAGCCCCACGGGTCTTCATAAAGTATCAATGATGGAACGTTCCAACAACGAACGATTTTAGATATTTGTTTTTATTCAGAGAAACAGTGGAGAGGAGTAGAGGGTAAATGGACAGTACTGACTCAATGTATTTATGTAATAATCCCCAAAATAGTGTTTTTGTTACTTAAGATGTAATAATCCCTAATTTTCTGCATAATATGTTTTGTTACTTATAAGTAATAATCCCCATTTTTATATGTGGTATCACCTCAGTTCTATTTTTAGATCATGACATCATTGGGAAATCCCTAAGGGTCGGAAGGGTGACCTTTTGACCTGGATGTGACCTTTGACCCGCGCACACAATCGCGGATAATCCGCGCGCGCGTCCGGATAACACGCGCGCGCTGCGTGGCGGCCCGGTGGTACATAGTATGTACTTAATATCTAATGCTCATTGTTTTGTTATTTAATACTCCTTATGTTCTTATGTCAGTTCTATTTTCTATCACCTCAGTTCTATTTTTAGATCATGACAGCATTAGGAAAACCCCTGTTGTTTTGTTATTGCCTGCTCTTTTGTCTTTAGTTCTCGACAAGTTCAGACGCGTCTAGGCAGACTCGACATAATCAATGAGTCAAATGAGTTATTAAGTTCACACTTGTCCACACCTATATAAAGGTCCACGTGTACATCCCTGCTCATTCACGATGGATCAATACGAGAGGACCCTTATCAAGCTGAAAGCGGCATCTATCGCGGCGATATTATTACTCATCCCTCTCATCGTGCTGTCTGCCTTTCGTACGTCCTGTGTAAAGTGCACACCCTGTATCACATGTTCACCGTGTCATGGTACCCCAGAAACCACAGTGTCTCCGCCCTGTTCCTATCCCGATACCCGCGTAATCACCACCATTTCGAACAGAACCCTATGCTCACCTATGCAGCAAGTAGCCATTGATAATCATATTCGAGCTACTGTTTGCTTATATGCCAAGACGCTGAGGGTGGATCTACGCTATTTCCTCAACGGTAAAGCTTCTATTAAAGGACTCGTCCTAACACGACAAACGTGCCCCCGTGGTGAATCATACTATTGTTAATACTCCTGTCCCTTTGTCTTTAAATCTCGACAAGTACAGACGCGTCTATGCAGCACAATGGACTCCCATGATTCAGTCTGTGATTGCATCAGTGATTTTGTGATTATGTAAATGATTGCATCAGTGATTTTGTGATTGCATCAGTGATTATATGATTGTGTAAATGATTGCATCAGTGATTTTGTGATTGCATCAGTGATTGTATGATTATGTAAATGATTGCATCAGTGATTTTGTGATTGCATCAGTGATTGTGTGATTATGTAAATGATTGCATCAATGATTTTGTGATTGTATCAGTGATTGTATGATTGTGTAAATGATTGCATCTGTGATTTTGTGATTATGTAAATGATTGCATCAGTGATTTTGTGATTGCACCAGTGATTGTATGATTGCATCAGTGATTTTGTGATTATGTAAATGATTGCATCAGTGACTTTGTGATTGCATCAGTGATTGTCTGATTGTGTAAATGATTGCATCAGTGATTTTGAGATTGCATCAGTGATTGTTAGTGATTATGTGATTGCATCAGTGATTTAGTGATTGTATCAATGATTGTATGATTCTGTAAATTATTGCATCAGTGATTTTGTGATTATGTAAATGATTGCATCAGTGATTGTAGGATTATGTAAATGATTGCATCAGTGAGTTTGTGGCAGATTGAATGAATCCCTCATTACGCGGATTATTGAACGAATGAATGACTCCCTCATTATGCGGATTATTGCATTCAGTGATTGATTGAATCATTAATTAACTGGGTCATCGGCCGAACTCACCTTGATACACGAAATTATCCCCTGAACTAAATTTAACAGCTATAACTGCCTGGTTCGATAAGTACAGACGCGTCTACACAGAACAATAGACTCAAAGAGTCATGAGTCATTCTCTACATTGTCATCAATAGCTAAATTTTATCTGCCCACATATACTATAATTCATGTTGTTTATCGGACAGGTTCCATCCCATAACTAATGATCTCTCCACAAAGGTCACAGTGTTTCCGCTTTTCACTTTCTCTACTACTCATTCTGTCTGAATTGTAGTACTATAGTCTACCCCCGTACGGATCAATAGTAGCTCATTTAGAGCGAGTATAGTCCTTTCATGCGTACATGATATTGCTTTCTTTCTATACTACTCACCCATTTTCCCCCCTCTCGTTAAATTCAGTCTGTATCATGTTTACTATAAAGTCTGTATAAGGGGACCGACCCATGTAACCGTTTACAAGTGACGGAGTGACTAAATATCGAGGGCCATTTTGGAAATATAGAATAATTGTGCATAGTTGGAAGTTCTCTTTCGGAACATCTCTTTAGTCCCTAAAAGGTATGTTTATCATCGTTGTCGGTTGATTTACTGGATGACTGTATTACATTTAATCATGTTTCGTGTAATTATGATGTCAAAATGAGGTCTTAATGAGACAATCAATATAAAAAAATCACAGTATTTTCACCCCAGTCACCTTGCTTCTGACACAAGCTTATACGTAATAATGCCCAAAATAGTGTCTTTGTTACTATTAATCCCCGTCCTGTTACTTCATATGTATTAGTCCTTTTTATCTCATATGTTTGATTGATTTATTGACTTTTAAGGGCTGTTTCCCTTAGGGATTTCGCGGCCCTCCAAATAGATTACATAGGTATTTACATGTGTTTTCTTGACTGGAATATATTTTGTCTACACTTTATATATATATCAAAAATCACAGTATTTTCACCCAAGTCACCTTGCTTCTGACACAATCTTATATGTAATAATGCCCAAAATAGTGTCTTTGTTACTTATCTAATAATCCCCGTTTTGATATTTCATATGTAGTATTCCCTGAGTATCTAATGCTCATTGTTTTTTATGTAATTAATCCCAGTGTTCATATGTAAGTTCTATACAGCATCGCCTCGGTTCTATTTTTAAATCCCGACATCATTGGGAAAAACCCATGTTTTATTATTAGTACACCTATCCCTTTGTCTTGTATTCTCAACATGTACAAACTTACATCTATGTAGACTCCCCACAAACAAAGGTGTGGTGAGTCATACTATTGTGAATACACCTGTTCTATTGTCTTTAATTCTCGACAAGTACAGACGCGTCTAAACAGAACAATAGACTCCCCATAAACAAAGAGCCGTACACGCTCACACACTAACATTATTGAGAAAACCCAACCACTGTCCTTAATACATGAAAAGAGTAAATAAACTGAATTGATTTTCAAGCTATACTACATGTACAAATCTCTCTTTCGTTTCTTCCCCAAAGAGGTAATTAAATACAAGCGTTCCTTTCATATACGCACGATCGAGCGCACATGCCACCTGGCATTATCATTTAACTCTAAGGGGTAATAACATGCGCGCCCTTTTGTGACCTCGAGCCGATGGATCAAAGCTTTTGTCTGGTCAGTGCGCCTAGGCGAGTCAGGCTGTATTCATTGATATTATTACACTAGAAATCGTAATTGACGTTATTCAAATGTGTTTTGCCATTCATAAAAATGCCACTTCGGCTGTTATTCTTCTCCACCGGCCTTATACATGTTTCGTCTAATTATGTTGTCAAAATGAGGTCTTAATGAGACATGAACTTCATGATCAATATAAAAAATCACAGTATTTTCACCCCAGTCACCTTGCTTCTGACACAATCTTATACGTATTAATGCCCAAAATAGTGTTTTTGTTACTATTAATCCCCGTCTTGTTACTTCATATGTATTAGTCCTTTTTATCTCATATGTTTGATTGATTTATTGACTTTTAAGGGCTGTTTCCCTTAGGGGCCCTCCAAATAGATTACATAGGTATTTACATGTGTTTTCTTGACTGGAATATATTTTGTCTACACTTTATATATATATCAAAAATCACAGTATTTTCACCCAAGTCACCTTGCTTCTGACACAATCTTATATGTAATAATGCCCAAAATAGTGTCTTTGTTACTTATCTAATAATCCCCGTTTTGATAGTTCATATGTAGTATTCCCTGAGTATCTAATGCTCATTGTTTTATATATAATTATCCCAGTGTTCATATGTAAGTTCTATACAGCATCGCCTCGGTTCATTTGCCCACATTATTGTCTTATATTCTCGACATGCACAGGCACGTCTGTACTCTGCTCAGCTAAGTTCACGCCTTAAGTGTGCTTTCTTTGACACACAAATTTGACTTTTTCAGCACCTTTCATCAGTTTCTTAAATATCAGTCTAAGTGACAATAAATGGCTAAATAATCCCTTTTGTACAATGTTTATTGGTGTGTATCAACGCGTGCCAGAGCTCCTTTTCAGCGTGCTCTAGGCCATATTTACCCAATAGAAATCTTAATGTGTTAGACCGTCTTGGCAACCTTCTTATAAAAAATCGATAATTAAAATATTTGGAGGGGAAAACGTGCTTTTTAGACTAGCCTTTATACGAATTTCTGTTAACTTAAACTCCTAACAGACCTCCAGCCTAGTCTGTAGGTTACAGCGGCGGAGGTGATAATAAAAATACACGAGAAATTAGCAAAATGATTACATACTACACTGGTTTATTCATATCTTCACATTTGTGATTATATTCGGCCACTGCGTTAATCGCAGTTGACACAGGGCAGGTTACAATAAGCTTTAAATCGCCAATCTTAGTATTAAAATTGTCAAGTGGAAATATAGGTCTTGTTGAATTAAACAGTGACAGTCACCTCCGAATGAAATCTTGTGCACTCCAGTAGGAAGTGGGTCTCGTCATCAATACGATTAAAAACCCCACAGATTCTATCCTCAACTGGAAGGTTTCTTTGGCTTTCTTTATGACCTATAGGATATTAACCGAGTATAAATGTTAATTGACGTTATTCAAATGTGACATGCCCGGTTATTTATGAGTTCTTTGGGTTTAATGGCATTCTTCAGTGCATATATAGTATTCTTGGCTGTACAGGCCAGGCCAGGGTACCAAGGTATTCGTAACTCACTCAATTGGACTTTGGTTATCATACAGATATTGATACTAAATTTCAACAAAACGCTATTTTTATATATGAAAATCAATATCATCACTTGAGGGAAATATTGTGATTGTTAGACTCTACCTTTTAACGAAATTCTGATAATTAAACGGTGATATTATTATATTGCGGGTAAATGATTGTGTAAGTGTTTGTGGTAAACTTTTTTTGTTATTTTGCGATTGCATCCGTCATTTTGTGAATGAATCGCTCATTATGCGGTGGTCGTGTAAAATCTAACCTTCAAGCCCATATATAAAAACCCCCCATCCTCATTCATATTTATATGCGCCAATTCTATCATCAGCATTGGAGTAATGCAGTTCACAATGTCCAATCCTGTAGTAGAATTGTTTTAAAATTATTTCAATACGGCCAAATCAGCCAAGGTAGGGTAATAGTTATACTTAAGTTTACAAATCACATTTTAAAACTCGCTACATGCCACTGAGTGCATTGCTATAAATATATTACTACTACTTTATTACATTCCTAGAGACCGAACAATTAATGCACAAGTGTATTTTAGCCAAACAACGGAATTTCATTTTCACAAAATGTCAGTATCATTTTGCTATTGACATGTGGAAAAACCATTTTACGCACACATCATTCTATTTTTGACTACCTCCACGGTGGTGTATATTTTCATCCAATCCAATGGATGGTATTCTGAGTAACTCAGTATATATAGTAAAAACTGAGTAACTGAGTATACAGCGGGTAATTTTGAGTATATATTGAGTAACTGAGTATTTACTGAGTAAATGTGAATGCATATTGAGTAGCTGAATATATACTGAGTAAATGTGGGTGAGCATATATTGAGTAACTGAGTAAATGCGAATGCATATTGATTAACTCAGTATATACTGAGTAAAAACTGAGTAACTGAGTATACAGCGGGTAATTTTGAGTATATATTGAGTAACTGAGTATTTACTGAGTAAATGCGAATGCATATTGAGTAACTGAGTATATACTGAGTATGTAGTGGGTAAATGTGAGTATATATTGAGTAACTGAGTAAATGCGAATGCATATTGAGTATCTCAGTATAGGCTAGGGTGATTGTTGTATTACCGAAGTATTGCCGACTCGTCCGTATAACTCCACATTACTTTGCTATTTTTCCGGGAGAGTGATCATTGACGCTCCTTGGTAGGGATTATGTGAGTTTGAGGGAGTGATCACTCCCCTTAAAATGTGATATGCGTAAAAAGTTCGCCACAATCACTTACAGCAGTATTCACGTCCACCCCAAAAATTATCAACTGCTCTGTTATTCTCCGGTTGGGTTGCTTAGTGTGTGGTCGAAGGTAATTGTCTGGTGCCAGGTGTAACCATGTCCGACCTGTGAAACACAGACAAGCAGGACATTAAAATAAAAGTACATATTTGCATTATATTACCTCGGCATTACAGTTATCATTTCCACAACGGGAATACTTTTGTTTAAAAGGAATGACTTGATCTTTAGCAATCTTCAAAACAACTACAATTTCATATTTTCACATTGTTTCTTATTGTAGCAAATTGATTATTTTATCTCCAAACTATCAATTTACTTGTGGTAAATTGACTTATTCACCTTCATAGTTAACTATTTCCAAATTCTTTGGAAGGGAATTTTATAACGTTGGCAAGGGTCTCTTCGTAGTAGACTAGTCTGGTAAGAGCCTCGACACATTCCAATTGACCTTCCAGGGATGCGATGTGGAGAAGTGTATTTCCCATATTATCCATCTGATAGACCCGACCGCCCGCAACCATCAGATGTCGTACGACATCGGACTGGTTTGTGATGACGGCCAGATGCAGGGGCGTTTGCATCAAATGGTTCATTAGGTTCTCATATGGGTAATTGGGCGACTTGCTGATCATGTAGAGAGCAAATGGCTTAACAAGCTGTATGATGATTATATGTAACTGTCTGTAAAAATAAAGTTGTTTTTTCTTCATCTGACGCTCGTTACCATAAAATATATATTAACAAATGTTATTTTAGGATATGACCCAGTTTACCCGCGAGTATTTTAACATAATGCTATAAACTAATAATGCAAGAGTGGTGACTCACTGTTCTTTACAGCCGTCCTTATTATGCCCGCTTTTATATGTATGTGTGGGTGTGAATGATTCATTGTGCGACTGACTGGGTGTTACGAAAGAAGCGTGCTCTGATTGGTGGATATTTTTAGAATGTAGAAATACCTAAAATTTGATTGGCGTTTGTTTTTAGCAAAATGAGAGCAGTACTCTGATTGGTGGACATGTTTGACCGTCGCACGCGTGCGATGCTCCAATAGTACACGCGCAGCTTAGTGTACCCTATGGATATAGGGTACAGGGTGTACTATAGGAGCATCGCACGCGTGCTATGTCCGCATCAAATACTATGCCATTTGCCAAAAACAAACGCCAATCAAGGTGTTTCTACATTCTCATCCGCAATCAGAGCACTTCTTCACTCCAAAGTGATCATTGACGCTCCTTGGTAGGGATTATGTGAGTTTGAGGGATTGATCACTCCCCTTAAAATGTGATATGCGTAGAAAGTTCGCCACAATCACTTACAGCAGTATTCACGTCCACCCCAAAAATTATCAACTGCTCTGTTATTCTCCGGTTGGGTTGTTTAGTGTGTGATCGAAGGTAATTGTCTGGTGCCAGGTGTAGCCATGTCCGACCTGTGAAACACAGACAAGCAGGACATTAAAATAAAAGTACATATTTGCATTATATTACCTCGGCAATACAGTTATCATTTCCTCAACGGGAATACTTTTGTTTAAAAGGAATGACTTGATCTTTAGCAATCTTCAAAACAACTACAATTTCATATTTTCACATTGTTTCTTATTGTAGCAAATTGATTATTTTATCTCCAAACTATCAATTTACTTGTGGTAAATTGACTTATTCACCTTCATAGTTAACTGTTTCCAAATTCTTTGGAAGGGAATTGTATAACGTTGCCAAGGGTCTCTTGGTAGTAGACTAGTCTGGTAAGAGCCTCGACACATTCCAATTGACCTTCCAGGGATGCGATGTGGAGAAGTGTATTTCCCATATTGTCCATCCAATAGACCTGACCACCCGCAACCATCAGATGTCGTACGACACCGAACTGGTTTGTGATGACGGCCAGATGCAGGGGCGTTTGCATCAAATGGTTCATTAGGTTCACATATGGGTAATTCGGCGACTTGCTGATCATGTAGAGAGCAAATGGCTTAACAAGCTGTATGATGGCTATATGTAACTGTCTGTAAAAATAAAGTTGTTTTTTCTTCATCTGATGCTCGTTACCATAAAATATATATTAACCACATATACGTGGTACAAATGTTATTTTAGGATATGACCCAGTTTACCCGCGAGTATTTTAACATAATGCTATAAACTAATAATGCAAGAGTGGTGACTCACTGTTCTTTACGGCCGTTCTTATTATGCCCGCTTTTATATGAATGTGTGGGTGTGAATGATTCATTGTGCGACTGACTGTTTGGGTGTTACGAAAGAAGCGTGCTCTGATTGGTGGATATTTTTAGAATGTAGAAATACCTCAAATTTGATTGGCGTATGTTTTTAGCAAAATGAGAGCAGTACTCTGATTGGTGGACATGCTTGACCGTCGCACGCGTGCGATGCTCCTATAGTACACCCTGTACCCTATATCCATAGGGTACACTAAGCTGCGCGTGTACTATTGGAGCATCGCACGCGTGCGACGGTCAAACATGTCCACACATACATATAAAAGCGGGCATAATAAGAACGGCCGTAAAGAACAGTGAGTCACCACTCTTGCAGTATTAGTTTATAGCATTATTTTAAAATACTCGCGGGTAAACTGGGTCATATCCTAAAATAACATTTGTACCACGTATATGTGATTAATATATATTTTATGGTAACGAGCGTCAGATGAAGAAAAAACAACTTTATTTTTACAGACAGTTACATATAGCCATCATACAGCTTGTTAAGCCATTTGCTCTCTACATGATCAGCAAGTCGCCCAATTACCCATATGTGAACCTAATGAACCATTTGATGCAAATGCCCCTGCATCTGGCCGTCATCACAAACCAGTCCGATGTCGTACGACATCTGATGGTTGCGGGCGGTCAGGTCTATCGGACAATATGGGAAATACACTTCTCCACATCGCATCCCTGGAAGGTCAATTGGAATGTGTCGAGGCTCTTACCAGACTAGTCTACTACGAAGAGACCCTTGGCAACGTTATACAATTCCCTTCCAAAGAATTTGGAAACAGTTAACTATGAAGGTGAATAAGTCAATTTACCACAAGTAAATTGATAGTTTGGAGAAATTGTAGTTGTTTTGAAGATTGCTAAAGATCAAGTCATTCCTTTTAAACAAAAGTATTCCCGTTGAGGAAATGATAACTGTATTGCCGAGGTAATATAATGCAAATATGTACTTTTATTTTAATGTCCTGCTTGTCTGTGTTTCACAGGTCGGACATGGCTACACCTGGCACCAGACAATTACCTTCGACCACACACTAAACAACCCAACCGGAGAATAACAGAGCAGTTGATAATTTTTGGCGTGGACGTGAATACTGCTGTAAGTGATTGTGGCGAACTTTTTACGCATATCACATTTTAAGGGGAGTGATCACTCCCTCAAACTCAAATAATCCCTACCAAGGAGCGTCAATGATCACTCTCCCGGAAAAAATAGCAAAGTAATGTGGAGTTATACTGACGAGTCGGCAATACTTCGGCAATACAACAATCACCCTAGCCTATACTGAGTTACTCAATATACATTCGCATTTACTCAGTTACTCAATATATGCTCACATTTACCCACTATATACTCAGTATATACTCAGTTACTCAATATGCATTCACATTTACTCAGTAAATACTCAGTTACTCAATATATACTCAAAATTACCCGCGGTATACTCAGTTACTCAGTTTTTACTGTATATACTGAGTTACTCAATATGCATTCGCATTGCTCAGTTACTCAATATATCTCCATACACATTTTACTCATTATATATTCAGCTACTCAATATGCATTCATTTACTCAGTAAATACTCAGTTACTCAATATATACCAAATTACCCGCTGTATATCAGTTACTCAGTTTTACTATATATACTGAGTTACTCAGAATCATCCATTGGATTGGATGAAAATACACCACCGTGGAGGTAGTCAAAAATAGAATGATGTGTGCGTAAAATGGTTTCCATGTCAATAGCAAAATGATACTGACATTTTGTGAAAATGAAATTCCGTTGTTTGGCTAAAATACTTGTGCATTAGCATTGTTCGGTCTCTAGGAATGTAATAAAGTAGTAGTAATATATTTATAGCAATGCTCAGTGGCATGTAGCATGTTTTTTTAAAATGTGATTTTAAACTTAAGTATAGCTAAATACCCTACCTTGGCTGATTTGGCCGTATTGAAATAATTTTAACACAATTCTACTACAGGATTGGACATTGTGAACTGCATTACTCCAATGCTGATGATAGAATTGGCGCATATAAATATGAATGAGGATGGGGGGTTTTATATATGGGCTTGAAGGTTAGATTTTACACGACCACCGCATAATGAGAGATTCATTCACAAAATGACGGATGCAATCGCAAAATAACAAAAAAAGTGTACCACAAACACTTACACAATCATTTACCCGCAATATAATAATATCACCGTCTAATTATCAGAATTTCGTTAAAAGGTAAAGTCTAACAATCACAATATTTCCCTCAAGTGATGATATTGATTTTCATATATAAAAATAGCGTTTTGTTGAAATTTAGTATCAATATCTGTATGATAACCAAAGTCCAATTGAGTGAGTTACGAATACCTTGGTACCCTGGCTTGGCCTGTACGGCCAAGAATACTATATATGCACTGAAGAATGCCATTAAACCCAAAGAACTCATAAATAACCGGGCATGTCACATTTGAATAACGTCAATTAACATTTATACTCGGTTAATATCCTATAGGTCATAAAGAAAGCCAAAGAAACCACAAAAGGGAGTGTTTATCCTATTATTGTCCCTTAGAGTTAAATGATAATATACGTGGCATGTGGCATAGAATCTGTGGGGGTTGTAATCGTATTGATGACGAGACCCACTTCCTACTGGAGTGCACAAGATTTCATTCGGAGGTGACTGTCACTGTTTAATTCAACAAGACCTATATTTCCACTTGACAATTTTAATACTAAGATTGGCGATTTAAAGCTTATTGTAACCTGCCCTGTGTCAACTGCGATAAACGCAGTGGCCGAATATAATCACAAATGTGAAGATATGAATAAACCAGAGTAATATGTAATCATTTTGCTAATTTCTCGTGCATTTTTATTATCACCTCTGCCGTTGTAACCTACAGACTAGGCTGGAGGTCTGTTAGGAGTTTAAGTTAACAGAAATTCGTATAAAGGCTAGTCTAAAAAGCACGTTTTCCCCTCCAAATATTTTAATTATCGATTTTTTATAAGAAGGTTGCCAAGACCGTCTAACACATTAAGATTTCTATTGGGTAAATATGGCCTAGAGCACGCTGAAAAGAAGCTCTGGCACGCGTTGATACACACCAATAAACATTGTATAAAAGGGATTATTTAGCCATTTATTGTCACTTAGACTGATATTTAAGAAACTGATGAAAGGTGCTGAAAAAGTAAAATTTGTGTGTCAAAGAAAGCACACTTAAGGCGCGAACTTAGCTGAGCAGAGTACAGACGTGCCTGTGCATGTCGAGAATATAAGACAATACTGTGGGCAAATGACAGAGGCACGTGCTGTATAGAACTTACATATGAACACTGGGATTAATTATATATAAAACAATGAGCATTAGATACTCAGGGAATACTACATATGAACTATCAAAACGGGGATTATTAGATAAGTAACAAAGACACTATTTTGGGCATTATTACATATAAGATTGTGTCAGAAGCAAGGTGACTTGGGTGAAAATACTGTGATTTTTGATATATATATATAGTGTAGACAAAATATATTCCAGTCAAGAAAACACATGTAAATACCTATGTAATCTATTTGGAGGGCCGCGAAATCCCTAAGGGAAACAGCCCTTAAAAGTCAATAAATCAATCAAACATATGAGATAAAAAGGACTAATACATATGAAGTAACAAGACGGGGATTAATAGTAACAAAAACACTATTTTGGGCATTAATACGTATAAGATTGTGTCAGAAGCAAGGTGACTGGGGTGAAAATACTGTGATTTTTTATATTGATCATGAAGTTCATGTCTCATTAAGACCTCATTTTGACAACATAATTAGACGAAACATGTATAAGGCCGGTGGAGAAGAATAACAGCCGAAGTGGCATTTTTATGAATGGCAAAACACATTTGAATAACGTCAATTACGATTTCTAGTGTAATAATATCAATGAATACAGCCTGACTCGCCTAGGCGCACTGACCAGACAAAAGCTTTGATCCATCGGCTCGAGGTCACAAAAGGGCGCGCATGTTATTACCCCTTAGAGTTAAATGATAATGCCAGGTGGCATGTGCGCTCGATCGTGCGTATATGAAAGGAACGCTTGTATTTAATTACCTCTTTGGGGAAGAAACGAAAGAGAGATTTGTACATGTAGTATAGCTTGAAAATCAATTCAGTTTATTTACTCTTTTCATGTATTAAGGACAGTGGTTGGGTTTTCTCAATAATGTTAGTGTGTGAGCGTGTACGGCTCTTTGTTTTTTGGGGAGTCTATTGTTCTGTTTAGACGCGTCTGTACTTGTCGAGAATTAAAGACAATAGAACAGGTGTATTCACAATAGTATGACTCACCACACCTTTGTTTGTGGGGAGTCTACATAGATGTAAGTTTGTACATGTTGAGAATACAAGACAAAGGGATAGGTGTACTAATAATAAAACATGGGTTTTTCCCAATGATGTCGGGATTTAAAAATAGAACCGAGGCGATGCTGTATAGAACTTACATATGAACACGGATTAATTACATAAAAAACAATGAGCATTAGATACTCAGGGAATACTACATATGAAATATCAAAACGGGGATTATTAGATAAGTAACAAATTACAAGCGTCTAGTCCGTCATTCATAATCCAGCCGTCGTCCATTAGAGAATATCCGCGTCCATAATCCAAAGACCTATTCCATTTCCATATAACAGTATTAGCACCAAATTCAAAAAGACAAAAGTATACATAAACATAGGCTTGTTTCCTGCAAGAGAGAAGCGGTCAATAATTTTCAATGATGCCGGCAAGACATCATGATGTTCCAAAATATCAAATCCGTATCGCTGATCAGTATTCTTAATCCATAATATTCGTTATAGAGTCGTCATCTAAAAATGATGTACCTCAGTCACGCTTTGATTGTGACTGTTCATATGAAGTACCATGAGGATCTTGAAGTACATGGGCTCATACGGCCCCTAGCCCCGGGTTAAGCGGAATTAGACACATGTTACGAAACGTAGCCCCATAGATCTTGCACGCTACGTTCGTATTTTGCTATCAACATGCGATATGTATCATAGGTGAAAACTTTAGTGGAGGCGCTTGGTGGAATAGCCCTGTTTTATAAGTTTCTGCAACAATGTTTTGTGACGTTGATTAAAATCATCACATTTAACACAGGATCTATAAATGCTACTAAGCGGAAAATAGTATACTTCATATGCAGGTCCCACTGGAATATTACTATCCAGAAAGGGATAGTTTTACGATGTCGAAATTGTAATCATCTCTTTTGTCATAAAGTCGACGAGAGAATGCCCGCTTCATTTTTATAGAGATAGAGAGATCTAAATAAGATGTGCCTGTAGGGCTATCTGTAGTTTCCTTCAAATCCGGTAGGTGGATATATATCCTTCACTGCGTCATTTATATAGGTATCACAGCGAAGATCGTCTATATAGCGTTTGGTGAATGAGAAGGAACGGGCTTTGAATGGATCGGTTTTTTGAAAGCGCCTGCATATAGTCATATTCATAAGAGAACAGATACAGGTCAGCCAACAGGGGTGCACAATTAGTACCCATTGGAATACCTATATGCTGCTGATATATTGTGTTGCCAAATTTCACATAGATATTTTTAATGAGAAATTCAAGCAACTCTATAAACAAAGAAACATCCCACAAACAAAGACACTATTTTGGGCATTATTACATATAAGATTGTGTCAGAAGCAAGGTGACTTGGGCGAAAATACTGTGATTTTTGATATATATATAAAGTGTAGACAAAATATATTCCAGTCAAGAAAACACATGTAAATACCTATGTAATCTATTTGGAGGGCCGCGAAATCCCTAAGGGAAACAGCCCTTAAAAGTCAATAAATCAATCAAACATATGAGATAAAAAGGACTAATACATATGAAGTAACAGGACGGGGATTAATAGTAACAAAGACACTATTTTGGGCATTATTACGTATAAGCTTGTGTCAGAAGCAAGGTGACTGGGGTGAAAATACTGTGATTTTTTTATATTGATTGTCTCATTAAGACCTCATTTTGACATCATAATTACACGAAACATGATTAAATGTAATACAGTCATCCAGTAAATCAACCGACAACGATGATAAACATACCTTTTAGGGACTAAAGAGATGTTCCGAAAGAGAACTTCCAACTATGCACAATTATTCTATATTTCCAAAATGGCCCTCGATATTTAGTCACTCCGTCACTTGTAAACGGTTACATGGGTCGGTCCCCTTATACAGACTTTATAGTAAACATGATACAGACTGAATTTAACGAGAGGGGGGAAAATGAGTGAGTAGTATAGAAAGAAAGCAATATCATGTACGCATGAATGGACTATACTCGCTCTAAATGAGCTACTATTGATCCGTACGGGGGTAGACTATATTACTACAATTCAGACAGAATGAGTAGTAGAGAAAGTGAAAAGCGGAAACACTGTGACCTTTGTGGAGAGATCATTAGTTATGGGATGGAACCTGTCCGATAAACAACATGAATTATAGTATATGTGGGCAGATAAAATTTAGCTATTGATGACAATGTAGAGAATGACTCTGACTCTTTGAGTCTATTGTTCTGTGTAGACGCGTCTGTATAACCAGGCAGTTATAGCTGTTAAATTTAGTTCAGGGGATAATTTCGTGTATCAAGGTGAGTTCGGCCGATGACCCAGTTAATTAATGATTCAATCAATCACTGAATGCAATAATCCGCATAATGAGGGAGTCATTCATTCGTTCAATAATCCGCGTAATGAGGGATTCATTCAATCTGCCACAAACTCACTGATGCAATCATTTACATAATCCTACAATCACTGATGCAATCATTTACATAATCACAAAATCACTGATGCAATCATTTACAGAATCATACAATCATTGATACAATCACTAAATCACTGATGCAATCACATAATCACTAACAATCACTGATGCAATCACAAAATCACTGATGCAATCATTTACATAATCACAAAATCACTGATGCAATCATACAATCACTGGTGCAATCACAAAATCACTGATGCAATCATTTACATAATCACAAAATCACAGATGCAATCATTTACACAATCATACAATCACTGATACAATCACAAAATCATTGATGCAATCATTTACATAATCACACAATCACTGATGCAATCACAAAATCACTGATGCAATCATTTACATAATCATACAATCACTGATGCAATCACAAAATCACTGATGCAATCATTTACACAATCATATAATCACTGATGCAATCACAAAATCACTGATGCAATCATTTACATAATCACAAAATCACTGATGCAATCACAGACTGAATCATGGGAGTCCATTGTGCTGCATAGACGCGTCTGTACTTGTCGAGATTTAAAGACAAAGGGACAGGAGTATTAACAATAGTATGATTCACCACGGGGGCACGTTTGTCGTGTTAGGACGAGTCCTTTAATAGAAGCTTTACCGTTGAGGAAATAGCGTAGATCCACCCTCAGCGTCTTGGCATATAAGCAAACAGTAGCTCGAATATGATTATCAATGGCTACTTGCTGCATAGGTGAGCATAGGGTTCTGTTCGAAATGGTGGTGATTACGCGGGTATCGGGATAGGAACAGGGCGGAGACACTGTGGTTTCTGGGGTACCATGACACGGTGAACATGTGATACAGGGTGTGCACTTTACACAGGACGTACGAAAGGCAGACAGCACGATGAGAGGGATGAGGAGTAATAATATCGCCGCGATAGATGCCGCTTTCAGCTTGATAAGGGTCCTCTCGTATTGATCCATGGTGAATGAGCAGGGATGTACACGTGGACCTTTATATAGGTGTGGACAAGTGTGAATTTAATAACTCATTTGACTTATTGATTATGGGGAGTCTGCCTAGACGCGTCTGAACTTGTCGAGAACTAAAGACAAAAGAGCAGGCAATAACAATACAACAGGGGTTTTCCTAATGCTGTCATGATCTAAAAATAGAACTGAGGTGATAGAAAATAGAACTGACATAAGAACACAAGGAGTATTAAATAACAAAACAATGAGCATTAGATATTAAGTACATACTATGTACCACCGGGCCGCCACGCAGCGCGCGCGTGTTATCCGGGCGCGCGCGCGGATTATCCGCGATTGTGTGCGCGGGTCAAATGTCACATCCAGGTCAAAAGGTCACCCTTCCGACCCTTAGGGATTTCCCAATGATGTCATGATCTAAAAATAGAACTGAGGTGATACCACATATAAAAATGGGGATTATTACTTATAAGTAACAAAACATATTATGCAGAAAATTAGGGATTATTACATCTTAAGTAACAAAAACACTATTTTGGGGATTATTACATAAATACATTGAGTCAGTACTGTCCATTTACCCTCTACTTAGAGGCAATTCCATGAGGGTATTTTTCAACTAAAGGGTTTCAATTTTCGTCCACACAACATTTGAAGGCAGAAACCGAAACTTATGAGACAAAAAGGTTTGTGAGTTTAGATATGATTCGTCATAAAAATGATTTGAATCACCAGTTGCGTAA
This sequence comes from Hanleya hanleyi, assembly GCA_036873755.1. Classification (NCBI taxonomy): domain Eukaryota; kingdom Metazoa; phylum Mollusca; class Polyplacophora; order Lepidopleurida; family Hanleyidae; genus Hanleya; species Hanleya hanleyi. The sequence continues at coordinate 47,681 of JAVTVY010030812.1, forward strand.
GTGAAATATTATGAATTTGGAGAGCCTAGCCATGACACCTCGAGATAGTGTCATAACTAAAATTTGAACTTGATGAACTAGGTCAAGGTCAGTAAATTTGATAAGTTTTCTAGCTCATCCCCAGTTGCATATGTAGTATGAATTTGGAAAGCCAAGATAGTAATCCTTCAAAAGATATCACCAATAGTAAAATTTGACCGTGATAAAATAGGACAAGGTCAGTCGTTTTCAATAGGTTTCAAATAATAAACTCCAAATAATATAATATTCATATGTAACTATTACTATTACCAGGTGCTGGTTAAAGAATTTAGTGTAGGCATATCATCATCAAATACGTCTACTTACTCCCAAACTTCATTTAGTCTGGAAGATTTATTCAACAATAACAAAACGTTTCTCAGGGAAAGAGGTATTTGTCTCCCAACCAAACATAACGACATACCAAAAGTATACTGGACTCCCAAAATACATAAATCACCATACAAAGCTAGATTCATAGCTGGTTCTAGAAGCTGCAACACCAAGCTTCTTTTAACCCTATTGACGAGGGCTCGTCAGAAGGTAAAAGCATTTTGGGAAAGGTATTGCGCCACTATTTCTAAAAACTCGCGGGTGGTTGGGTGGGTTCACGTTCCTGTTGATTCAATGCATTTTGCTGAGAAGCAACAGGAACTTGATAATGTGATGTCTAGCACTGTAATATCACACGTCTTTATTGCAGCATGTAAGCGTCCTGTCTGTGTCTTGTGCGCTGTCCTCAGTGTTTTATAGGGTGGATGGAGGGTGTCTGGTTCCATGCTGCTTCAATGATTTCTTCTTTGAAGTAGCAGAACACAACTGGGCTGGGTGGTGCTTAGTTGGTTCGTCGTGATATTGCTGAAATATTGTTGAAAGCGACGTTAAATTTTATTCACTCACTCATAAAAACTCTGGCGTTGAATGTATGTGGATATTGAAAAACTCAAATATCTTACGGAAGAACTTGATGCTAAAGGTCACATAACGTGCAGACATGTATCCACATGGGATTTCTCGACTCTCTATAATACAATCCCTCATCAGGACCTTATTGACCGTCTAAGTTCATTAATAGTATCTGTGTTCGAGAAAACTGATCGTAGATATTTTAATGTCGCAAGCCATAAAGCATTCTTTAGCTCTACTAGATACAATAGATATTATTCATGGGATGTTTCTTTGTTTATAGAGTTACTTGAATTTCTCATTAAAAATATCTAATATGTAAAATTTGGCAACACAATATATCAGCAGCATATAAGTATTGCAATGGGTACTGATTGTGCACCTTTGTTGGCTGACCTGTATCTGTTCTCTTATGAATATGACTATATGCAGGCGCTTTCAAACACAGATCCATTCAAAGCCCGTTCCTTCTCATTCACCAAACGCTATATAGACGATCTTCTCGCTGTGGATAATCGCTATATAAATGACGCAGTGAAGGATATATATCCGCCTTCACTGGATTTGAAGGAAACTACAGATAGCCCTCAGGCGCATCATATTTAGATATATATCTCTATAAAAATGAAGCCAGCATTCTCTCTCATCGAATTTATGATAAAAGAGATGATTACAATTTCGACATCGTAAACAATCCCTTTCTGGACAGTAATATTTCAGTGGCGTATACATATCTCGCCTAATAGCATTTGCTAGATTCTGTGTTAAATGTGACGATTTTAATCAACGTCACACATTGTTGCAGAAACTTATAAAACAGGGCTGTTCAATCATGTGCCTCCACTCAAAGTTTCTCAAAGTTGGCGATACATATCGCATGCTGATAGCAAAACACGTGCGTAGCGTGCACGATCTATGGCGTCACGTTTCGTAACTTGTGTCTAATTCCGCTTAACCCGAGGCTAGGGGGCGTATGAACCCATGTACTTCAAGATCCGCATGGTGCTCATATGAACAGTCACAATCAAAGCGTGACTGAGATACATCATTCTCTAGATGACGACTTTACAACGATTATTATGAATTAAGAATACTGATCAGCGATACGGATTTTATATTTTTGGAACATCATGATGTCTTGTCGGCATCACTGAAAACTGTTGACGGCTTCTATCTTACAGGAAACTAGCATATGTTTATGTATACTATGATTGTCTTTTTGAATTTGGTGCTAATACTGTATATGGAATAGGTCTTTTGGATTATGGACGCGGATATTCTTTAATGGGCGTCGGCTGAATTATGAATGACGGACTAGACGCTTGTAATCAGACCCATCGCCAGTTGCATATGTTTTATGAATTTGGAAGGCCTGCAAATAATTTTTCAAGCTATGTTGTGTTAACAAGCAAGCTGGACAGACAGACGAACGGAAACGCAGACTATTAATACCCTTTGACCGAAATTTGCCTTGGGTAAAAATAGATAGATAGATAGATAATCTTTATTTAAAAACTCGATAACTTCATAGGCATATAAAACCTCTTTTCATGAAGGTCTTTGGGCGAAAACAATAAAATATAACAATGGAAGAGACGTGTTAAAAGTGAAAAGTAAACATACATAAGTTATATCAACCGACTAAGACAGAAAGTTATAGTTAAACCAGTCGAATAAGAACATTCTAAAATATTAAATCGCTATATGCAGAGTAACATGAAAAAATAAATAAATAAATACATATAAAAAAATAATAATAATAAAAAAATAAACAAAATAAAATAAAAATGCAGAGTAACATCAACAAAATTAAATTAATTAATAAAATAAATAAAAATGACAATAAATGACTATAATTGTGTCGTGTGTATAAATTCAGATAAATAGATAAAACAAAACAGGCACTGTCATAGATTATAAAAATACATGTACTATATTAAAATAATCAATCAGAACTATCGACTAGAAATTGTGAAAATAAATGATGTTTACATGCAGTTTTAAAAGCGCCAATGGTATCAATTACCCTAATATGAGCTGGCAAATCGTTAAAATCAGACGAACCAGTAATTTGGATAGAGCGCTTCAAAAATTCGGTCCGAGCCCTTGGAATATGCAATAAATTCTGAGTAGAAGATCTTAAGGATCTAGTTGGCTCATATTTCTCAAACATACCAGATACATCGTTCGGGGCTAAATTATGAATAGCTTAAAACAAAGGTAAGTCTATTCAGTTTCAACTTATAGGATAAGCTTAATGTAAAGGTCTCTTATGTGCTCAGAGGGATCGGAATCTAGTATCAGTTTCATTGCATGCCTTTGAATGCGCTCCAAGATATACAAGTTGGAAGGAGATGTACCCCAAACATTAGAACAATAAGACAAATGAGGCAATATAAAACAGGAATAAAATAATTTTCTAGCATGTAAAAAAAAATCAAAAATTAATAGGCTTCTTCCTCGGAATCACAATCCACATCACTGAGCTGTATTTATAGCATAAACATTCAGTAGGAAAACATCGTCCATAAAAAGAGCAAAATTGCTGTAATGCGTGCACTCCAAACAGTGCCGTACTCGTAACGGTGTCAAACCCGCATAACTTAACCACCATGGATAACATGACCGATTAATCTTTAAATGACGTAGCCTATTGGGCCAATTAGGCTCTTGCTGCAAACAATTAACTTTATAAATGGTTCTAATCTGAATAAATGACAGATATATATCTGAATATCCATCGGTCGATTCCTTAAAACCCAGAGCTGTGTTCCACTTGAAAAAGTTTGCCTCTCTATTAACAGCAGTTGGTATCCTTGACAAAATATCAATAATAAAAAGATTGTTGTAGAGCGTTGACTGGCGTAATTGTAGATGCTCTATGATAGTAAATTATTCAGAAAACCCCCAGACTGAGACTGTTTACGTATCAGGACAACCACCAGTTTTCAATACTTTGGCGAAATACTTCCTCGTGCGAGGTTGACAACATTTGAAGCGATGTATAAACTTGTGGCAACAGCCCTGTTATTTTTCTCATGTGTTTCTTATGGACGGGACGAGGGAGTGGTGCGGGAGAGAACATGGAAGGCCGTACGGAATCAGGATACCAGCGGCAGAGGAGGCATTCTCAGTGTTCCAAATACCAGGTCCACCATAGAAGCAATGCTTGAATGCATGACCGTTGAACAGTGTACATCTTTCTCCCATGCCTCTTCTAACAAGACTGGTATATTATATGAGAATGTGCGCAATTCAGGAGAATATAATTTACAGAGAAGTAAGTATTCGTTTGTTTGCATATCAGACTGATTCAGCCACTTTTTTATCCACTTCAAATGCTATCTTTCTGGTTTTGAAAGTATGCAACAAACTGCTCTGTCGCACAGGTAACGCGATGGAGCCGTTTTCATTGTACATCGTTCCATCTGGACTATCTGTCGTGTCATTAAAATCTTGTGAAGAAGGTTTAACGGTATACCTTTCACGGTCATTTAAAAGGAGTATCCAAAGCAGGAAGACATGTCAATCTCAACAGAGATTCATGCTTTCCGGATAGTGAGATCACGACGCTCAGAAAAGTGGGAGCCATGTCACTATTTTGACAGCGAAGTTCTCTCTTTAGGATCATCGCTCACAGAAAGTTTTTTCATCTACTGGCAACTTCATCAACACGCAATTAAAACAATTTTGGCAGACCACTGTGACTTTATACAAGTGTACTCACGCTAATTCGTGAGGTTTCCGGGAGTGAAAAGAAATAGGACCTCAACAGTGGGGTTCCTGGGTGTGAAAAGGAATGGGACCTCAACTGTGGGGTTCCTGTGTGTAAAAAGGAATAGAACCTACCCGTGGGGTTCCCTGTGTGAAAAGAAATAGGACCCAACGTCCTGATATAACTGAAATATAGTTGAAAGCTACGATAAATTATATTCACTTACTATTATATAGGCAATCTGAATCTCTCACATACTCATGGGAATCTAGTATGGTCTTATTGAGTGGGCTTTTTTTGTAAACATTAACAGCGACTTTGCTAATTAATTGAAGAGACTAGTTAACTGACTTTTCGAATCACTTATCAACTTCACCGAATACAACATCAATACAGTTATTAGCTAGCCAAGATCTGTTAATTGTAATTCAGAAATTATAATAATTATGAGCTGCTTTGACGTTTAACAATAAACGCCCCTTGAATGACTGAGCAAGGAAGACAATCCGTATTGCTTCGTATCGCAGTTGACTGAGGAAATGTCACCAGTTTCGGGTGTAGTTTGCACATAGTTATCACTTAGTAGATGTCATATACTTCTGACATTTTTTTCATTTCGTTTATACACTAAAAGAAAATCCATTCCGAATCGCACTAATAAAATCCGAATCCCAAGGGGGTACCACATGCCGTTATGCGCATGAATAGTGTAAAATCGCATTAGCAATATGTTGACGCGCGAATTGTCCATAGACAGTCGAACATCTAATCTGAAGACAACCTAAATGTTAGATGTTATATTGCATATTATATTTCAGATAATCTTCCTGCAAATTCGGATTACATTTACATCAGAGAGTTCGACATGTATATCGAAGTGAATGAAGACGAGAGGGTAAACTGGCCGGCTGCTATGGCGATTTGTAAGTCCAAGGGCGGAAATCTTGTCTCTCTAGACACGGACGAGAAGTTGGCGTATTTCAGAGAAATGTTGAAAGGAATCAGAAGTATGTCATCTTCTTTAGCAGGGACGACTGTAAATGAATGTTAGGCTTATTTGCTTATCCATGATATGACCCGTACTGTAGTAGATGTAGGAAGTGAAACAAGTATTCTGTCGAGAACATATGTGAATTATGGCAACACAATATATCATCAGCATATAGGTATCCCAATGGGTACTAATTTTAAACCACTTTGCAGACCTATAGCTGTGCTCTTATAAATGCTATGTGCATATGCTTTCAAAAAACGACCATATTAAAGCCCGTTTCTTCTCATTCACCAAGCGCTATATAGACGATCTTCTTGCTGTGGATAATCGCAATATAAATCACGCATATATATCTACCGTCACTGCTGGATCTGCAGGAATCTGCCCCACTCTAGGCGGGGGATTTGTGGTAGAGCGTTAAAACTTTCTACAATATACAATCTTGATAGATTAATATCCTATTAATGCTCCCCAATTGTACATGTCGCTATATAGGATCTTACGTATTTCAATCGAATTTGGTGTTCTGAGAGCCCATACCATGAATATTTTATAGCATTATGACATCATGGTCGCATCTGGACTAATCCACTTGCAGTCGGGGAGGGGAGATAGGGTCACCGTGTCCATTTCACCCAATGTTTACACCAAAGACCAGTCAATATACCTATCCCGTATTATGGTGCCACAATGTCGTGACCGCGGAAACATGAAAAGACACCCCAGCAGTGTGTCGTCTAATTGGACTGAACCAACCAGAAAATCTCTCTCGTTAATGTTCAAAGCACAATGAAGCCTTCTCAGGATTGGATGACACTCGAGTTACTGCAAAACTGTTGGATCCTTCAAGTGATATATCCAAATGGGAAAGCAGATATGATTTAATTTTAGTTAGATTGCATATATATGAAGCTCTACCAGAAAATGTAAAAAAAACAAGATGGCCACCATAATGACCATCTGCACAATTCCAGGCAAATCCTAAATCCTCGCAGAGGGTTTACCTGGACGTATTTGGTGATTCGAATGACTTCTTGAGTCGAGGCCTCTATTATACAATCTCGTACATTTCATCCCTCGCGCTTGTTTTGAATTAGTATGTCGGTATCCCGAGCCTACGTTTTCTTCTTTGACTTCCGATGTCGATTTCAGCTTGACATCAAATCAGTTTGACCCGCGATGAAATTCAAGCATGTCAGATCGCATACCTCGCAGCGGATTGGCTTAATCAACTGGCTATGCGCGTTCACTGATTGGTTTGATTTAGAGGAAACCCCTTGATCTATTTATATCCAGAACTCGTATGGGTAACTAAAGCCCCAGTCACACTGTCAAGAATTGGGTGGAGAATGCCGGCAAATGACCACGAATATTTTAATCTTCTCGATTCGTGTCAATTCGCCTGTAGAGGGCCTCTTGGAAACTGTCTTACGAATCCCTTACGCATGCCGTAGGTTCCTTGTACGACAGCCATAAGTATTTAACAAGAATCACTAAGAATGAGTACGCATGCAGTACGATTCAATGAAGAACGCCCTACGCATCAACACGGCAGCCCGTGAACCCACTACGAATGCTCGATAATCTGCTACGAATAAGCACGTATGCAGTACTATATGAGTACGAATGCAGCACGAACCTGTTACGCTGTGACACGACACCCCAGAAGGCCACGCGAACCTATATATATGATCCGTCTTCTATGAAATGTACAACATACGATGGTCTTCGCGAGAGATCGTGGAGCAATCCTATGAAATCGTACGAGATTCGCGAGGAAGCGTAGCCTATTTTTCATGAAACGTAGCGCCAGCGTGGGTATTCGTAGTACTGACGCGGTTATTCGTAGTACTGTCGTGGGTATTCGTAGTACTGTCGCCACACATCGTGTTGAATTCTTCTCAGTATCGTAGTATGATCGTACAAGAAGCATAGAATGCGTCCAACAATCATCGTACAATGCGTACGGCATTCTTGCTGATTTGTGACCGAAAGAAGTACTACGACTACCCACGAATATATACGATAGGAGGAGAATGCATGCGAGAACGCCGTAGGATGGTGCTCAGAATGCCATACGTATACTATTTAATCGTACTTGGAGGGCGAATGCTTTGAACATTTCAAAACTTTCGTACTCCCTCCGAGAATAGGCAAGAACGGTCACGATCTGCGACGAACCGCGCAAGATGCCAGTATGAATTGCCAAGAATGAACACGATTTTCCAGTTCGCGGTGATTCGCATACCCAATTCTTGACAGTCTGACTAGGGCTTTACCAAGCCAGTGGATCGATCCTAACAGACTGGCTCGCGAAGATGCATAATGACGTGACCGTGATTTCATTTTGTCGGAAGTCATTTTTCGCCTAATAGTTTGACCCATTTGTCGATTTATTTTTTCCATATTGTCTCTGGAAAACCAATCAATATGATAGAGAATATCATACTTTTATGCCATTTCAGGCAGGAAAAATCATTGGAATTTTCCCATTATCTTTCGCACCTTGGGTTATGCAAATAGTATCAAAATGACGCCAATGAGATTCGCGGGAAAGTCAGATAATTTCAGCTCTCTTATTTTCTTCGTTCCGAAACTGCGATGAAAAGTTTGGTGGGCGGAGGGAGTGTGGGGGAAGGGTTGGAGCGTGGGGGCGCCCGCCAGATAAGGTTGAAAACAATTTACAAGGTAGTCTCTTGCACGAGAGCATCAATTTACAGCATTTACCATGCCATTACCAAGACAGCATTTTTTACCCAAAAAAAAGACAGCATATTGTTTCGGTCTCAATTGAGTGAGTAGTATCTCAGTCCCGCTTTCAAAGATTCTGGATTCCGCGATGTAGTCGTTTAAAACAAATGGCGCCATAAGTGTTGTCACCAGTCGAAATCAGCACATCCCAGAAGCGTTTTCTGTATATCAGTAGACAGATGTGTTGTGTATTCAATTCTTCTGAAATTAAGGCGTTGCTAACATAATGGCATGGACGTGGTAGACATGTCACCGTGTTACACTGAATTTCCATTTGATCTCCATCAAACATGTCTGCAATAACTTGACTTTTAGAGTACTAATCGATATACTTACACTGCCAAGATTCTGTTACTATGATGTACTGTCAAATGTTCAAAGAAAAAATGGAGCATTTCTAATTTGGATAGCGAATAACATAAAGCAGTGTGAAATATTAAGTTACCTTGCCAACCTGTACATCACAACTGTTGTGAAAGTACAGTTTAGTTTCCATATTACCATGACCACAGGGCGTCGTGCAATTTTAACAGCCGTACTTCTTTTTTCGATTATAGTAAGTTTCTGGCTCGGAGCGAAAAGGGTATCAGGACAATTCTCGTGGGTAAATGGAAAGAGCCTACCAACAAGCAACCCTTACTGGCATGCAGGACAACCTGATTACATAAGAAGTTCCCGGGGATACGTTGGATCGGGGGCGGCATATTGGGGATATTTCGGCTTAGATGATACCCCTGATACTGACAAACAAAACTTCATATGCGAATATTAGAACGACCGTTAGGTAGCTGGAGGCACAGAAAGACTTTGCAATTTATCTACTACTGATGACGTCATATTTTACTGAATATCACACGAAAACATTTGGCTTGGTACAACAGAAAATAAAAGCAGCTGTAAACCGATTAATGTCATTCTGCTGATTACCAAATATTATATCTACGAATGTCAAGGAAAAACTATACATATTGCCGGTTTACATCACGATGTTAATAAATACATACGTATTGAGCAGTCAATCGCTGTGGAAATCGCTATCAAATTAATTTTAATGCAGAATTTATTCGTAGTTGGAATTGGTGTAATGGCTTGAATATTCTGGCCGGAAGAAGTGACGAATATATACACATTATCATGACACTGTGTTGTTATCGCACTTTGTATCAGCTCGAGTTCTCCGAGTCTGGATAGCCGTATCGACCGAGACCACAGGTCGAGGTCGATACGGCTATCCAGACTCGGAGAACGAGAGCTGATACAAAGTGCGGTAACAACACAGTGTCATGATAATGTATTTATCATATACCTGCCTGATCATCTATATTTGTCCTTTAAAATATCGTTTTATCTGCGAACTATACTTTCATCGCGGTTCTTTTTGTGAGCGTGGCGGAGCGTGGCGGTGCATGTAACGCTATTAAACCACTCCGCGCACGCGAAGCTGGCTAAAAATAAACTCTATTTGAAAGAAACTGTGTCAGTCAGAACGAAGTAGTGTTTTTGAATTTGCCGGATGTGTTACGCAAACTGAACGGTGGAAAATTAGCTGATTGGCCTCTACCGATATCAAGTAAGTTTCCAGACAATTTCGGACAGAGAATATGTGGAAGGAAGGTGTAAATGCAACTGCACTTTCGTGGCAAAAAGGTATAATCAAACCCATATACAAAAATGGGGACATGCATGACCTTTCTAACTATAGGGGTATTACGTTAACCTCCAATGTGTATAAAGTGTTTGTTGGAATTATGGAAAACCAAATTATGGACTTTCTAGAAGAAAACGACCTACTTGGCGAACTGCATGGTGGTTTCAGACGAGACAGAAGGGTAGAGGATCACATATTTATTCTAAAAGGAGTGTGTGCTCTGCGTAAAAGCAAAAAGGCGAAAACATTTTTAGCCTTCTTAGATATATCGAAGGCATTTGACACCTTATGGCGTGATAAACTCTTCTGTGCCGTCTGGGACCACAACATTCAGGGTAAACTGTGGCGAATTATTAAATGTTTATATAGTGAGGTAAAGAGTAAAGTCATATTTGGCTCCCTGGAATCTGACTGGTTTTATACTGACAACGGAGTCAAGCAAGGGTGTATCTTATCACCTACTCTGTTTTGTTTATTGATGAATGACTTGGCAAAAGACCTAAATGATAACAATTGCGATGTTTGTATGAATGAAATTCATATACCTGGCCTATTCTATGCATATGATATCGTGCTCCTTAATGATAGCGAAGTCGATTTGAAAAAAGCACTGAACATTGCATACATGTTTGCGATACGGTGGAATCTCCGTTTCAACTGTAACAAATCCGATGTCATGGTGATAGGCGAAAAAACACAAGCTGACAGAATGTGGAACCTTGGTAGTGACAGTATAAAAAGAGTGTAGTCAATACAAATATCTCGGGGTGGTCTTCTCGAAGTCACTCAGTGACCACCATCACATCTCTATATACCTACGCGATAAGAATAAAAAAACTAATTGGTAACATGTTATCCACCCTTGCTAGCCACTTTGATTTTAATAGATGCTTTCTAGGAGACACGTTATGGAAAACCTGTTCTCTGCCAGCCTTATGCCATGCGGCTGGAGTGTGGTTTACAAACTCCGCCACCGACCTGAGGTTATTACGTTCCTATCAGTACAGCACAGGTGTTAAGATTTTGAAGAATCCTGGATGTCCTGCCTCCGAAGCTGTTTTAGGCGACATGGGTTGGCTTCCGCTAGACACGAAGCTAGACATTCTGAGAGTGCGTTATTTCGAACGACTTTGCACAATGGAAAACACGAGGCTAACAAAAAGGGTGTTCGAAGAGCTTAGAACTCATTACGACAAAGGGTGTCGATCTTCGTGGCCATATCTAGAGTATATGAATTCGCTATTCATAAACCACGGACTGGACCACCTCACACTGCGCGGTAGTACTGTTAGAGCCAGCGGGTTCGAAAATATATGTAGGTCAGATTCAAAAAAGAAATGGCGAACTGGAATAAATTCAAAGACCACCATGTCACTCTATGCAAAGTTTAAAAAATCCCCCGGTACCGCGAAATATTTGCAAAAGCGCAATGATTTTTACGAAACATCACTTAAATTTAGAGCTAGAAGCAGCTCCCTTGGTCTCCAAGCCGACCAGGTTAGATGGAATCGATCCGAGTCTGATGTTTGTCGTTTATGTCACGATTCCAGGGAGGATTTATGTCACTTCACTCTGTACTGTCCAATCCAGTATGTTCGAGTCTCTGAAGTTTGCATTCGAACAACTTGACCCTGCTCATTCATGGGATAGTTTTATCAATGCTGACGACACCTCCAAATTATGTACCCTCTACGGAGACAATTGTTCCGAGACAGATATATACGTTGACACATTAGATCATGCTATTAAGACTTTTATTAGAGACGCCTGGACCTTAAGAAAGGGTCTAATTCTATAGTTTTAACTATCATTGTTCATTCGTTTATAGGCGTCTTTACGGTTATTATTTTATTAATGTTTTCCAAGCGGAGCCATTGATGCCCATTATGTAATTTCAGGTAACGTTATGAAGACTTATTTTAGAGAAGCCTGGATCTTAAGAAAGGCTCATTTTTGCATTTTTTTATTATCAGTGTGTATTAGTTTATACGTAACCCAATGATATTTATTCTAACAATTGGGATATGGTGTTTTTAAGGAAAACATATTCGTTTATAATATAGTATAGTATTAAGTAAAGGATCTTCTTTTATACTATCATTGTTTACTAGTTTATAGATAACATTATGATAATTATTTTATCGAAGATAAGTTTTAAAATATTTTACTCCAGATGGACGCATCAAAGATAACCCCGACTTTGATGCCCCCGATGTAAAGGGGTAGTTTCCTAATAAATTATTATTATTATTATTATTATGCCTACGTGACTATCATACGGGGTACGGCAACAAGGTCTCGTTCATGTTGATAGCTAAATTCAGTCATCTGTTGGGCGGTGTGTGGAAAACGTTATCACTTTCTAGCCATAATCGCTCATGACAATTGGATGTATGCCTTTAACGCTCAGGATTTGTACGATAATACTCGCTGATTTCCCGTATGAAGTCGAGTCGTGTATTTTCTTTGAAAGGGACAGAAACTCCATGGTAAAACACAGTGTCGCGATATCTATATATTCAACGACTATTTTATTTTCCTGGCCTCGCTTGAAATATAAATGGACTGGCTCGCTATTCACTTTTGAATCTGTGCGTGCAAGAGAAGGCGGACCAAAATATGTCAGACAGTATAAACGTAACGTACCGTATAGTGCTGAAAATGGGTCGAATAAGATGACAGAATCCAGTTCAAACTTCAAAGTTGGAAAAATTCGGATAATATTTTATTATTCCCTTTTCTATATATAGGCAGAATATCAATGAACACTGATATTTTCCGCAATTAGGAAAGTCATCGAGAAAAGAGACAACCGTGAGTGAATTTACTTATGTACACTGGACCCATGGGACCGTGCGGCCCCGAACATGAATTGTTTTAATTTAACTGAAAAGTATGCCCGAACAGCAACATTGCGAGGCAACACCATATGTACGGTAAAGTGTGTGATTTTCACCAGCAAACAGTTAAACTTTAAATTACAGTTTATTATATATGGCTGGTATTCGCTCGATGGGAATCACCATGACTGTTCAGATTTCAGGCCCTAAGCTGTTATCAGAGCGCGGAGCGGGAGAGCACAAGTTGATACACTCAAAATAATAATCCGTTAAAATTTAACGTATTACTATCCGTTAGGTAGTTTTAACGGATTAATCCGTTGTATAAACGGAAATAGTACGTTATAGTAAGGGAATCTTCCGTTGTTGTATTGCACTGACGGACTCATCCGTTACATCAACGGAATATTCCGTTGCTGTATTCTCATGACGGAATAATCCGTTACAACAACGTATTATCCGTTCGGTAGTTTCAACGGATTAATCCATCCTATTAACGGAAATAATTCGTTAATGTAGGTGAATATTCCTTTGTTGTATTGCCCTGACGGAATAATCCGTTGCTGTTTCCGTGAACCCACCTTAGGCAGTGTTTATGACTTCATTCGTTAGCTGCTTGTCCTAAAGTATGTGAAAATACGCATAAAAGCGTTCAAATACGTGATTTCATCGTTGAGCTTTAGTTTTGAAATAGTTTTGTGAAGTCGTATAAACATCGACGACGGATTCTTTTGTGTGCAGTGTAATACAATCCGCGCAGTAATACAACACATGTCTCGTCTGACGTCACACATTTGCGCGCGCGCGAAACGCCAAACGGTCACTTCTGCAAGACGACAGTCAGTGGATGTTGAACGGTAAAATGTTGAACAGCAAGGTAAGAATCTTGTCTCATCGATGTTATTTATGACAGACATGTACAGTTTTATTTCTGTATCACTCATTTTATTAGCCGTTGAATTTGATGTGAGACAACAGGCCCGCAAAACAAAAGTTTTTGGGGATGTGGGCGGTGATATTAGGGTGAAGTGTCGAAATATGGGGTCTCTATATATAACCCTATGCTTTATATAAGTTAGACATCATGTCGTTTTGCTCGCGACCGAGTAGGCATTGACCTACAATCTTCGAAGGTAAAATGAACAAGTAAATTTGGCAAACGTGTTTTTTTATCACGATGGTGGCGGTGGGGGGGTGGGGGTGGGGGTGGGGGGAGGGCGGGGGAGGTGTGTTGCCTTGATGCATTGAACTGTATGGTGTCGCATCATGACTTAATTGGAATAGTCCGATTGCAGCAGGGTTTCGTGTTTAGCGCGAGTGATAGCTCACCTGCACGCAAACACTCGCGTAAATTCATGTCACGAGAGTGATTTTAGCTCACATAAACCAGGGGTCGAAAAGTCCGCCTGTCCACCTGTCGCTGACAGGTAATATTTCTTTGTGACAGGTAGAACAAAAAACTACCTGTCGCAAGTGACAGGTAGAAAAAAACTTCTACTAACTGTTTTATCAGTTCCCTAAATCATTACGATGTTCAAGAAATCAGGAAAACCCCGAAATTCAACTAAAAAATAAACGTAATGTTTCGCCGACATTCGTTCTCCACTTTATTACGATATCTGTGTGAAGAACTTCAAGGGAGGTAAGTTGTCCAAGCATGTGATCTCATGACTGTCGGGTTCCCTCGAAGGCCCGTTTATTGCTTATATATCTTGGGAAAATTGAGGGTTCCCGATATTGCTAGCTTGTTGTCTACGTCATCATTTCTTTTGTGTTTATGTCCGTGGCGGGAAGCACTGGAAGAGACCAGCACTCATATCTCTGAAAAAAAATTGACTTCTTTAACTTTTGAAATGGATAATTTCCTCAAACGGAATAATGTGGAGGAAACTAATAAATCGGGCGGCTTGCCGACCAGCCGTGACTGTGCCACGGACACCGGCACTGGCTGATCAGCTGATTGAACTATGACTGTCTGTCTCACACTGATGATTGACTGAGAGGGAACGGGATTTTCAGCTACATATCGGAGACAATTTTTCTCTGAGAAGTGAAATTTTGCACATTCATCTGAACACGATTTGTGCATTTTTATCCGCAAGTATAGATAGATTTGTTGCTTACGCAAGTCTGTATCCAGGATTTTTTTGCAGGTTCCCATCCCATTCCTAATTCATTATTGAGGGCCCAATTTTCGTTAGGGAATTTCTGCGCAAAGAGCCATGAAATTCAATACTGGTACCCAGCTATGCAATCAGATTGATATTGAGGCTCCCAAAAGCTTTTTCTACGAGTATTTCCTTCAGAAATCCTTTCAAATTGAACAAAAACAGTTTTGGGCGCCCATATGTTTTCCGAAACTAAATTGGCTCCAGATGCAGCCCTGTTATGTTTTCATATTGTAACAAGACAAAGACAAGCTGGGGGCAATTAGTTGACCAATGTCATTGCTGAATTTTAAGTTTTTAGATTTCCTTGAAATTGCAGGTCAGAATTTAATGTCAAACACAGAATACAGTATATGTAGGCCTACAGTCATGATAGTGTAGCTGCTGTAGAAAGTGGCACATGTACATGTACCAGTAATAAATAAACATTTATTTTGAATCACAAGTTCTTGTTATTTTGATATATATAGTCGATCACTGCTCGTCTTTAGCCACACATGTATGTCAAAGTTCCATTGTTCAGGCTGGTGTTCTCAACAAATACAATGTTCAACACAAAACGTAAGCTTATCAAAGAAAGGTACATTCATGTACATTATATTTTACAGTGGGTGACAAAAAAATATTTTCGCAATCACTTGATTTGACAGCCTCTGAGGTAGTTCATCATCATTACAGTTTTAACCATGGAAAAATGAATGACATGGTTTTGTTCAGGTTGTAATTTAATGTGACAGGTAGAAAATGATTCTACCTGTCACATGTGACAGGTGGAGATTTTCAAACATTTCGACCCCTGTAAACTGTCACATTTTATATTGTATTATATTGCAATCACTCCCCTGACTTTTAAATACCCTCTCCTAAATATTTTGACGTGAGCTATTTTTAGCTCACGCACTAATTCTAAACACGAAGCCCTGTTGCAGCCCCTACAAGATATTTTATAATACTGATTTCTATTGAATGTAGGGTCCACAGGGACGAGATTCTACTATATTGCATATACATACCCATCTCACACTCCAGATATATCAAGGGAGGTAAAGTTGAAATGCACTTTTGCGCCAAAAATTACCGGATTTCAGAGGCTCGATTGAGAACAAATAAACGCAATTTATTCATACCTGGCGGTGTTCAGGTTTTCTGTTACACTTCATACCACAAATCCCGGCTCGTATATGGCGCTGCGGTGCATAGTTTTTGTAAAATCCTTTCTCAAATCAGCGGTTAAATTCCCCCACTTCGAGCATCTTCACGGACGTTGAAATTGGAGCCATATGCAAGAGGGAAAGCCGTAGCCTCGAACCCGAGATCAAAACAATTACGTCACGCACCACGAACAACGCTGATTGACTGTTTACACTATTCAGAGACTCTATAATAAAGTTTTTATTATTATTATAGAGTCTCTGCACTATTGCAGTGGACAGTGCGCGAAATTCAAAACAGTGAAACGTGTCCGTCAATCCAAGATAGCCGATCAGCGTTGTTCGTTGTGCGTGACATAATTGTTAGGATTTCGGGTTCGAGGCTACGGCAGTCATTCAACGTCCCAAGCTCTACCAGGCATCCATTACGTTCTGCTTCGCGCCTCTCCATGTAGTAAATGCAGCGTAGCGCAAAGCACCCTGGGAGAGGATGTCAACGTCCGTGAAGATGCTCGAGGCGGGGGAATTTAACCGTTGATTTGAGAGAGGATTTTACAAAAACTATGCACCTCAGCGCCATATACGAGCCGGGATTTGTGCTATGAAGTGTAACAGAAAACCTGAACACCGCCAGGTATGAATAAATTGCGTTTATTTGTTCTCAATCGAGCCTCTGAAATCCGGTAATTTTTGGAGCAAAAGTGCATTTCAACTTTACCTCCCTTGATATATCTGGAGTGTGAGATGGGTATGTATATGCAATATAGTAGAATCTCGTCCCTGTGGTAGGGTCTGCCCGTTTAACTCTACCCGTTTAACCGGCAAAATCGACTTAGCTGCCGGACCGAAATGTCCGGCAGTCAAAAAACGATATTTTATACGCCATTTTCTCAACTCATAATAATGAAACCCACCTTTTAAGTTAAATCTCGGACTTGGAATCCGTTCTGAACTTTCCGTGGGTAGTTTATTCGAGCATTTTCAAAGCTTTCCTGAACCGAGAAGACAAATTTCCGCCATGTTTAAACTCACTACCGCTACATCCTCCACGTTCGGGGACGGTCCGACAGCTAGAAGATTTTGCCGGTTAAACTGGCAGACCCTACATTCAATAGAAATCAGTATTATAAAATATCTTGTAGGGGTTGCGTGTCTGACTAGACTTGGGATGACTGATGACGTTGGGGTGGTGGTGGGGGGGGGGGACGTATTTCATCGTAGTTTTTGCTTCATTGTCTTTTATAAATGTATTGTTCATTCGGCATCTGTAATTGTTCAGATGTGGGCACTGTCATTGCTCATCATTGTGTATGAAAATTTGGGAAATAGTTATATTCGGGAAAAGAAAAAAATATTTATATTAACATGAATTGCGGTGGTGAGGTGGTTGGGGGGGGGGAGGTATTTTTTATTTGACCGTAGTCTTTGCTTCATTGCCATTCATAAATGCATTGTTCATTCGTATGAAAATTTTGAAATAATTATATTCCGGAAAAAAAGAAAGATATTTATATTTTTATTAACATCAGAAATATCTACGAAGACACCCAAGGACAGACAAACCATGGTGGTGACCGGTACACTTGATTTGTTGGATTTCCCTGTACCGTACACATTTTTTTTCCAGTACACATGTAGTTTATGCTTTTCAGGCACTGAGTTATTGCCGGCGTAGCTGCTCTTCTGTACTGGAGATAAATAAAGGTAGTTTTATAACAACCTCGGTAAGAAGCTTCGGTGAACTTTCTAACAGATAGTGGCGAATTAGTTAAACAGTTTGAAATAGTTTAGTACTATAGTACAGGTACTATTAACTTTTTCAATTTGCTCTGTTCATTTTCTTACCTGGCAGTGTGACTAATATCACAGGACCTACGACATGTACGAAGAGTAGGCATTAGGACGCCAGCTAAACTCTTGGAAATCCCTCTCCCCAACCCCCAGTTGAATCCTGCCTGTATTAAGTTGGGAACTGCCCAAGTCAGAATCAGCAGTGATTTTAAATTGCCATCAAGAGTAGGTCAGCTCAGAACTTGCTGGTAACAGTCCCCTAATGCACCTTCATGCCAAAAATCAAGGTTCTAATGTCAACAGTTCTCTTTTTTTGCCGTAATGAGAGCCCAATTCATAGGAATAAGGACACTGTGGACCTTGGTCACATTCTGCCAAAATTCTTACAAAGTTGCAGTGCTGGTCGAGGGGGTCAGAATGAATTTGTTCGCTCTGTCAATGACAAACTACTCACTATAGTAAAACTGCCTGCATGCAACTATTTTCAGGATTTTGACTAGAACTTCGAAGACTCCTCTGTACCTGTGGATAGACTATGGGGTGTCTCCATGTTGATATTACAGATCAAACTGAAAAGTGCCGGTTTTCCTTCTGCCACAGGCTTCTGTTGAAGGTTTGTATGATTTCCTGAGTAGGCGATCCACAAAGTAATAACTCAGTTTGTTGGGGGGAAGGGGGGGGGGTGCATCAGAGCATACAGGGGATTCAAACATCTCGGAGTGGGGTGGGTTGTGGGGCTGAGGGGGGCCTAATTCTTACTCAAATTTACCAACAGCCATTCAAGTGCACCTCTTGCCTCTTGTTGGCAACTTTTAAATCCCACTGTAATTGGTGTTAGAGTAACGGTATATGTATTTTGTGAAAATATTTCATATGATTTATCAAAACTTCAAATGCATGTATAAACAAGTATAGGTCTATAATCTCTGTTCTTTAAATGTATGGGAGATATAATCACGAAGGATGTGTTCTGGGTCAGTGAAAGTGACAACCCTTTTTGACATTGCTGTTTTACAATTTTATGCCATATATATTTGGAAAGCTTGAATTACATATATTAATTAAATAATCCATCGAATACAGTAATGGTGTTAAACTGTAAGTGTTTCATACTCCCTTGTACATTCACATGATTGTAATCAAACAATACTGGTAATATGACACACAATATGATACATGTATGCCTATTTATATAATATATTAATATTTTTATAGAAGGAAAATGCCAGAATGAAAAGCTACGCTGTACTGGAACACCTCACTCGAACAGAAGAGTTCCTGCATCTCCCCACTACAGATTTTATTTGCAGAAACTATGTAAGTACTGTTAATGAGAAATCTCAACTTCTTTTGTTTGATTTATAACTTTAGATCCCCAAAGAACCTTTCATTTGGAGTTAAAAATACTGGCATTCCTTGTCTTCCAGTTCTTTGTATAGCTTGCCCATGCAGCTATAAAGAACCATAAAACTCTTAACTCCACCTGGGCAAGTTGTTGATTGTCAAACCATGCTTTTTCTTTCAATGTTGAGGAAAACAGACAATGACTTCCAAGTATGTATTGGTACAAAATTTAAAGAAAAAAGCCTAATTGTGGGCAGGGAAGAGCTCATCAGAAGATAGCAGACATAATACATTCATTTTCGTCCCCTGCAGTACTATGCCCTAAGGCAGTTGATAGGTTGTTTCGCATGACCCGCCCGCATCAATATTTTGGAGATCAATAATGCTGCATGTATTTTAATTATCAGTAATTATTGGCCGTAAAAAAATAAGTAAGCAAATCCATGAAAACGAATGAGCTGACCGTGCTGTCAACCGCGGAGGCGATCAAAATTCGCCATTTTGGTTCATATTCTTGAGGGAAACCCTCTCAAAACAAGGCGAAGTCGTTATCCCGGCATGCATCTCTAGCGGGGATTCCCACGTGTCGAGCACGTTGCAGTAAAGTTAGAACTCCGGCAGTTTAGACGGTTATGTACCAAAGTCATCATGATGGATCAGTTGTTTCCTCATCAACCAGTCGGTACATCGTGCCTAATTTAACCATCCATTTCTCTGATGAAACGCTTTTGAGCGAAGTGGTCGAGCGCTTCACCTCTTCAGTCCCCACAACAACAACTACAACACATGCTGTCGACGTGCGCGTCAAAATTCTCGTAAGCTTAAGGACGATGGACATACAAAAATTCGTTGCCTTGGACAGAGAATCCCTATCTTCAGTCAGTGAAAAAGAAATAAAGAAGATTTCAATAAGAGGGGACTCCTGACGTTGAAGCCCTGGAACAAGCCACTGGGCATTTATTCATTCATTCTTCTGGATACGGTTTTACAATGTATCCTTACAATGCCCACATGGCTGGGTGTTAGGGTAGAAAATTATATATAAAGATCAAATGTAACGTCTAACACCAATATATTTCTTATTTCAATATATCTGTGGAATACTAAGTGAAATATAGTATGCATATATAACCCCCACCCCCCCCCCCCCCAAGGACAAGCTACTCACTAGAAGTATTCAGATTCATCAATTTACAAAATTTACTATCTACCATAATTATTTACAGAATGTTTCAATTAAATTAAAGCAAACTTAAAATGTCTCTTTAGAGAAACTTGTACACATTGTCCTGTTGATTTGCTAATGGGAGATTATTTTGATTTGATATGGAATGAGTCCATGGTAGAAAATTTACCTTCAATAATTAATAATTATAGCATCTACATGTAGCATGTATGTTTTGACAGGAGGTCATGCTAAACAACCCATTAACTGACAACGGCCTAAATAATTTCTATACAAAAGGTCACTTCATCTATTCTCTGTTGAGAATCATTTCTCTGGATCATTGAGTGCATTTCATATCCCATTTCACCAGTTGAGATGCAAAACTCTCAATCTGTGATTGCCGCAGTCCTCAATTTAAGGAGTGCTGATGATAACCTCTCAACAGGTTACCATGAAATCTACATTGGTAACCTATGGTAACCTATTGCATAATTATTAACCTATTGTCAATTATCAGTCAAAATTATGGGGACCAGAAAATAGGTTACCACTATTTTTCATATGGCAACCTCCAGGCAACCCGAAAACAGGTTACCACCTTAAATTGAGGCCTGTGCCTTTAATATAGTGTAATTTAAATTAGGTACCCTTGTAGGAAGGGTTGAGTAGTAGGCTTTAGCATCGTTTTCAAACTTGTTTCAGTCCTATCACAACTGTGCCTACATGTACCATAACACGAGAGTGCTCACAGTTCCTATTACCCTGGACACTGATCAGTCCAGCCAGTACAGCATCCTGTCCAAGTATTGACCGAGCTTAACAATGCTTAACTTCGGTGATTCGACAAGAACCGGTGTGTTACCCTTGTAGGATTACTGTCTTCTTTTGTTAACTGTTAATCTGGTCAATTGTGATGGCCTAATGAATAAGAACATCTGCGCTACAAGCCATGTGTTTTGGGTTCAATCTCAAGCCGCAGGAGTCAAAATTTACTCATGTCTGCCTCCCCCTGATAGGTAATTTTATAAAAAGACAGGTAGACAAATAAAATGCCTGTCTCCAGTGACAGGTAGCCAATAATTTTTTTATTTTTATTTTGGTGTTCAAAATATATCTTTGACAAAATTCATTCAAACAGCTGCAAATTAGTGCATGGAAACAAGGTGTCATTAATTTATTGTAACGTGTAGCTGCTTTGTCGTTAATTGTGAATTACAGGTACTCGACAATTTCAACGACCGCTTGTTCAGGTAATTCTTAAAGGTGATGGGTACACTTTTTGATCTGCTGTCTCGTGTGACTGTTAAATTAATTTTAATATTTCGACTCCTGGGCCGGGGCAGTTTGAAAATTGTAACTTGTTGCTTACTAATTTGGACTTAGTTTTAAGAGGATAGATCAAAGGCTGGGGTCCCTGTGTCAGGATAACATTCAGCCTGAGAGGCCGGAAAGGACTACACTGATATTGGGGTCTGTCTGGAACATAAAATAAATTCTAAAAAAAACTTACCGGTAACTTTGGCCTAGGGGTATTGTCGTCATCATGTACAGCTGTCCGTACGTCTGTCCGTCCGTCCGTTACCGCGATATCTACAGAACCGTTTCATGCATGGCAACCATACTTGTTACATCTATTTATCTTCACGTAAATCAGAAGCCTATCGAAAATGAGTCATCTCGGACAATATTTTGCAGAGTTATGCCCCTTTTTACAAATAAAAATCCATTTATGATTTGTTATTGTGATAATTTCAGAACCGTTCCATATACAACATCCTAACGTGATACAGTTGTTTCTCTTGACCTGAACTAGATGCCTATCGAAAATGAGTCGTGTCAGAAAGTATTTTGCAGAGTTATGCCCCTTGTCTAATAAAATCCACTAATTCCTATGTTAAGTTTGCATATTTTCTATATCATGTTGTATACTATCACATTTATTTATTGATTGGATGACTGATTTATTGATTTATTCTCTTAGACAATGCGAAGAATGCTTGCAAATCTGTTTTGAAAATGACATACATGTGCCATTTAGTATACATGTACTGTATTTATCTAACCATGTGTACTGTTGTTTTGGTGAGACATCGATACAGCTCTTTCAATTTATTCCAGAAACAAATTAATTTAATGGGAGGAAAACCTTTCTTTTTTTTCAAAGAAAGTACACTTACAATACCAGGGGTAAATATTTCTTCCCACAAGCCAATCAATTGGTAGAGACACCCTTACATTATAATAGCTGGGGTTCAGAGCCGAGGGGTTTCTATAGGATAGCGCAGCTTCATGTTTATGACAGTCTGACCACGGGGGGGGCACCACCATTCATACCCATTCACATCCTGGGGTCAAATTACAATTGTCAATCTCTGGGACTTCTGTCACTCGAATTTTTATTAATGTTGCTTCTCTGTTGTTTCACAGCTGAAAGAGTCAAGTGGGACTTCAATACCAAGAGCCTGAGGAGCCAGAGTCGTTGATATTAATCACCCTCACAGATGGCTGAACTGTCAACAACAGTTTCAGTGTTGGAAATATCAGGTGGAAGTGAAATCACGAATGCCATGCAGCTCTTGTTCCTAAGTTTAAATGAAGTATTAACTTTTGTTGAATTGTTGGCTACAACATACACCTGAAATCGATTGGAACTTTGCTTATAGAACTTGGAACCCAATACAATTCTTGAATGAAGGTACACTGTCTATATAGATTTATTCAGTACTTTGAATGTACATAATTTTTGCCCATGTGCATTCCATGATTTCGGGGGCATTCTGACACCACGGAAAGGACATGCATTTTCCTATTGTGTGGTCACTTTTTCCATCTGAGGAGTAACCATATTGCTAGCTCACTATGTTTGTTCATGGGCATATGATCTTGGGATCACTTGAGCTTCCGTTCTTGTTACGATGAAAGTTCATTTCACGAAATTCCAATATCATTGGCGCGGGTGTGATGATCATGGTAGCAGTGCACTAATTGACAATAAAAGTCAACTAACTGAGAACTTTACTATTATTCCTTTCATTTATTGTTAGATTTTTTCATTGAGGATTGTGAATATCTAGGAATAAGCAACAACACCTATATCTTACAACTTGTAGTCCATGCAAAATTGTGAATTCATCAGATTGCAGCTATTTTCTCTCCATCAATTTGTGTTTTGCTGTTCCTGGATACTCATCATCTGATTTGTGAAATGTATGGTGTTTCTATTGGATATCACATATCAGCAGGCATCGAAAGTCATATTGGGAATATACCACCGTTGACATCAGAATGAAGGCCAGTTCACTTCCGACATACAATTCTTGAGTCCGAGTGTATTACACAGCAAACCAGCATGCAGGGAGAATATTTTTGTACTGAAACATGTTCACAGACAGGACACAAAATTTGTGTTTAAATCCATGACATGTAATGAATTTAAACATGTTAAAAAAAGTGGACAAATTTTGTGTCTAGTTTTCTGTTTAGGGTTATGTTTAACTGTGTCTAGATTCTAAACACAATATTCCTAAACATGTTCAACTTTGTGATTAGGGTCTAATCACAATCTTCCTAAACATGTTTAGCTATGTGTTTAGGTGGGCTCTAAGCACAATATTTCTAAACGTGTTTAGCTTTGTGTTTATGGTCTAAACACAACATTCCTAAACATGTTTAGCTTTGTGTTTAGGATCTAAACACAATAATCCTAAACATGTTAGCATTGTGTTTAGGGTCTAAACACAATATTGCTAAACATGTTTAGCTTGTGTTTAGGCTCTAAATACAAACTTTCTAAACATGTTTAGCTATGTGTTTATGGTCTAAGCACAATATTTCTAAACATGTTGGAATTTAAACGGACAAAATTTGTGTTTAGATTTATGTTTAGGATCTAAACGCCAAATTTACAGTGTGTCTTCTCCTTTATCCGTAAAATGGATAGTCCGTCTAATCAAAATATATGATATTATGTCGAGTATGTTTATTGTGTCTTTGTACATGTTTTTTGCATTATATTAACTGACTGTTCCCTTGATTACCTATAGACGGAATTTTCCGTTAAATTTAACGGATAATAAAATCCGTTGAATCCGTTAAAAAATAAGAATCCGTTACAATAACGGAATATTCCCTCGATTCCCTGGGGACGGACTTTTCCGTTAAATTTAACGGATAATAAAATCCGTTGAATCCGTTAAAAAATAAGAATCCGTTACAATAACGGAATATTCCCTTGTTTCCCTGGGAACGGACTTTTCCGTTAAATTTAACGGATAATAAAATCCGTTGAATCCGTTAAAAAATAAGAATCCGTTACAATAACGGAATATTCCCTTGATTCCCTGGGGACGGACTTTTCCGTTAAATTTAACGGATAATAAAATCCGTTGAATCCGTTAAAAAATAAGAATCCGTTACAATAACGGAATATTCCCTTGATTCCCTGGGGACGGATTTTTTCCGTTCGAGTAAACGGAATTTTATTTTGAGTGTATTCAGCGTACAATTGTTGAACGTCGCAACATGAAACACGCCGGCGGTTGTGTGACTTGCACTGTGATGTTTTTCGACGTAGCTGCTGGATGTACTATTAACAGTGGGGAAATTACACGCTGCATGGAATGTACGGTGTGGTTTGTGCTGCAGGTGGCTCCTGAAGTTGAACAGATCTGTCCGCGGATGATTCTGAAAACGGGGAAGGTGAAGAAGGTGCCCTGCCTTCTGCTGCAGGTGCGCGAGACACTGTATTATTGGCGAGGCTGAGGATGTTACTCATTTCCTCCTGTTGTTGAAGGGAAGCTATCGCATAGTTGTTGAGCGAAGCCACGTTTTTATGTCCCATTAGCTGCATAATTGTGGTGGGTGCTACCCCCGCGTGGAGAAGTCGAGTGGCTGTGGTCACCCTGGCACTGTGATTTGTTTTACGACCAGTCAAGTGTGCGCGTTCTGTCATTTTTTTTCATCATGTCATTTAAGTAATTCATTTAAGTCATTTAAGTAATTCATTTAAGTCATTTAAGTAATTCTTACCCATTGGCTGGCATTTGTACCATTTCGTACTACTCAACTTTCGTTTATGGTTGACGGACAGATAGAACGGGCTGTCGGGGTGGCACATTTGTTCGGGTCTGTGCGAGCGAAATATTTTGTATGCTTCTACAGCGCATTCTGTTTTATATACTTCCAGCGCAAATTGTTTTGGCTGAAACACTCTGGAGTGTCCGAAAGCACTTTCGCCGCTCCTTGTTTGGTGTCTCTCTCGTTGAATTGTAAAATTCCACCCCTCGTTCATCTGATCTAAGAGTAATATCTCCCCATTTCAATTTGCGGTTTTCGTCGCGTCCTCTTAGACCAAAAATGCACAGTGTTATTTAGCCACACTTTATTTTGTAGGGCGCGGGGGCTCTCATTTTCCAATATTCCTTTCTCTTTCAATACTATTTGTTCGTTTGCAGTCAGTGGGGCAGATTTGTTGGGGCGGTTTCCCTTTCCTTTTTGTTTTAATTTTTTTCGTTTAGAAGCCTCGTTTGAAAATCTTGACTGATTACCAGACTACAGGGGTAGTTTTTCTCTCTAAAATAGCGACCAATGCCTCTGTGGTAGCTGGTTAGAGTATCGGGTTCATACTCTGAACCGTCATGTTTCCGGATCGACAATAAGAATGACCCAACATATATATTCAGTTCAGTAGGGGCGATTGTTTCGATTTTCCGGTTCTCGTAGTGTGGTGCTGTGCTCAACCATTTTGCGAATGTTTTCATGACGCCTTCAGTTTTTCTGACAGTATTTTTGTTTCGCATTCTTTGTACACAATCGGACTGTTCTCCTCATAATTAACCAATGTTGGTGCCCTCGAAGCAAAGCTGGTTTGGTTTGTCAAAACTTCGATATCCGAGAGCGTGACGTTGTCATCAGAATCGTGATTTTCTGGGGCAGTGGGGGGTGTTTGCGTTTCATTTTCTGTCTCTGTATCGCCGGATTGCGTGGCCTGGTCAAGTGCTATAACTAGCATTCTGTCGTCATCGCTACCGCTGGAAATCTGCACCCCAAAATTGGCAGGGTCAGAATTTGTGCTGGAACTCGTTTCGAAATCATTGTTGACAGCATAGAGCTCTGTCAGTGTCACGCCGGTCAGGAGGATAGGATTCTGCCATGTGTTTTGGAGATGAAAACTGGTACAGTTCAAAATTGGAACAAACTGGAACAAACAAAATGTACAACAGGAAATGACTTTTTCGATATGCGAACGTTAGCGGTAAACCCCAGGCCAGAAGATGAACAACAACAACAATTTGCCGATACGGGTTTCGGGCATTCAAAGAAGCAGACGATAAGTACGGTAATTAAAATCTGATTTATTTCTTTCACTAAAAATTTCTTTGTTGGTTTTTATTTTATTTTAATTTTTGTTCTTGGCGGTTTTGTTATTTGGTTGCAAAAAGAGCTTTATAACTGATAAGCCGGGGCAATGTTGGTAGCATGGCCTACTATAAATACACAAGGCATGCCTTCAGGGCGAGGTTGCCAAGCATTCGCAACTTCTCGGGGATCTCCGGTTTGAGATGTCCCTCGAAGGCCATTGACGCCATATTGGACTAGAGCGTGGTCACGTGTGTTTCGGTCTGTCAGGGAACTGTCAGTGACGTCACGGGAATTATATCTTGCCAATACGTGGCGTGTGTACCATTTAAACTGATGGTTTTCTATTGAAACGTGCTTCGAATGAAAAGAATAAACAGTTTTTAGAATATCTGACGTAAATCAGAGACTCGCAGGGAAATATTTGCTGGTCGGGGATTAAGGCTTCCGCGAGAGTGATTGGGCTTCGGAGCCATATGTATTAAACCGTTCCGGCGCGTCACATCTGGAGATTCATAGGAAATTCATGTTGTCGTCCCCCGAGCGTAGAATCAGTCCCCTTCGTAGATTTCCGCTCGGGAGTTCCGAATGGTTGTCAAGGTCATAGGTGAAAGTAGTCCCGGTTAGAGAGCGGGCAATACAACACAGACTGGGCAATACGGGAATGGAAAACACGAGTCTGTATCACCATCCTAGCATGCATAGGAATATGATAAATGTTTTACTCACTGGGATCACTTTGGCACACATCCTCTAGAAAATTTATATATATTGATATATTCCCGAATAAGATATATTCATTTTATATTCCTGAATTTCTATAATTTTTATTTAGTTCCAAATAGGAGAAAATTGTGATAGGGTAACACATTTAGTAATTTTTGAATACCACTCTCCGTAATTATGTACAATTGTTTATGACAATAAATGCACATTATAAAAAAATGACCATCATGTCCAATTTGATGGTATTATATGGTTTGCCACACGAACAAGACAAAAGACGCATTCGGACTGATCAATTCAACAAACACGTGGCTCCTGGATGTATAAGCCTACCATTTTGTAGAAAACCCGAGGTTTCCAAGGACATTAGAACCATTGCCAAACAAGAGACCTTGCTAATCTATAGATGTCTGTTGAATTTCAAAATCGTAATTGAGAAAAGCTGTAACATAAGCAAACTTATTTACCGTACTATGCAGGTGATAGTTTTCTTTTCTGTGATATGCATAATGCCACTTACTAGAAAACAATTTCTATCTTTTTCTGTGTACATAGTCGTGGTAGTCGTCTGACCACCCTTTTCTCCGTGGTTACCAACGACCTCAAGTTAAAGTCATTTCTTTGGATAAAAGGAACATTTATCTCAAACTTTTGTGCCGGTGTGGAGGTTAAGAATGTCCGGTGGCTAAGAGTGTCCGGCTCCTATCTTCTAACCCAGCTAGGACACTTTTCTCCATATTAGTCAGTTGGCCAGATGTGAAAAAGTGGCTTAGTTTAGCTTTTCGTTACCAGTTTCCCCTGCATACCTGAAACTTTTTGTAGAGGGGACACATGCGCATATGTTCTGAACGGTTGTCAGCTTACAAGTATGTGCTTTCGATTTCAAGGCGTTAAAATGAGATTAATTTAGTAAAAAGTCCTCAAATTCACGAAAACATTCGTAACTTTCATATTGTCTTATCAAAATGAACAAACGATGTCTCAAATTAGAGGTATTGAATGTCATATAACTGTTGCAAATACGATCCGGCTCTACATATACATTAACCCAGGGTCTATGGATTTTGTAGTCTACGCACACTAGTTCGTCCTCCGTGAGGCCTTACACATGCGCAGAACTGAAAAACACGAAGAAGAGCAGTGGAGTCAATTCACGTTTACTTCGTTCACATGTCGAGCGCCAACAATGTTACATCAATTCAATCAGAAATAACAATATCAACAATTAATCTCACACATGGGCTTGGTTCATGAGCAAGTTACGCAACAGAAACATCTGCAATCTGACACACTATCTGATTATTGCGGGTGAAAGACCAGGAATTTCCCCTATCTATACTACTAATGGTCCCATGATCATTGGATCATAAATGCAAGAAAACATCAAATAAAAGCGAAATTCAATCTGGAATCAATTACAGTAATGATGTGGGATCAATTTATGTGAGTATAATGATTCTACACCTTAATCTGATTCTAATCCGAAAATATCATACAATCTGATTATAATCAGATTCGCTAATCAGATTCTCCACAGACATCCTATAACACTTCAGAACAATCAGTGATACTTCCTAACTCTGACTACAATCTGATTCGATATATTGACGTCTACATTAATCTCTAGTGGCATATTCAATAATTAGGAGGTAATAATAATCAATTAAGGACTCCAGCATATCATTTGAATACAATCCGATTACAATCAGATTCGCGATCAGGGCATTTATATAATCTTCCGAAACATATTTAATGAATAAACATTCATTAATCGTCATCAGGACTCAAATCAGATTCACCTCTCATAAACATAATCGCTCACCAAACATTCTGACATGTCTATAAGGCTGAGCCAGGGTATTACCCCTAATACCAGGAATCTCTTTCTAATATGATGGCAATAAACTTCTGAACTATTCTAATAATAATTTGATTCAATATAATTGCATAAAATAGATCACCAAGGGATAACGACATAAATGATCTTGATGATGCCAATATTGTCCTGTCCATCAAAACCCACAAGGATTCATCAATAAATGAATACTAATAACTCATAATGTAATTCAATAAATGTCGCAATTAAATCAGCATTCCTTCATTAATTAATTCAATTACTGCAATCCTTCCCAACATAACCACAACTATAACTCCAACGTACATGAATAATAACTTCACAGAGAAGCGGATGACTAGGCTGGTTATTGAGAAGTCCCACTCTCCCTTAATAATATATACCTGAGCTAACACCCAGTTTCCGATACTAGTACATATTTACGTCAGGGTGCACTCCGGAGATTCTTTTATTCGGCATGGAATAGACTATGGGTCCGTTTTTCGGCCACCAGTTGTCGCAAAACCTTCAACCCAAATCACTTATATGTATATATTTTCTGAAAGAGCATGATGAAACTATTATTTTAAGATATAACACTGCTATGTTATAGAAAAATTTAACTCGAACATTCTCCTCCATGCTTGCTTCATTTTTCCTAGAAAACCCCTTAAAAATGTCGAAAAATGGTCAAATTCGGCTCAATTTCCAGAAAAATCTGTAAGAGCGATTTCAATTAAACTTCTTACTCACGTTCCCTGGTCCGGTCTCAACTTAAAAAGGCAAAAAAAAGGGGGTGAAAACCTAACCGTTTTTTGCCAGATTTTCTTCCCGTAAATGAGTCCCGATTTTTAGGCACACCCAAGGGGCATAACTGAGGCAGGACAAACTTTACTCCATGATCCCGATCAGCGTGTAGACGAAGCCAGCACTCGATTTGTACGTACTCGTTTGCAGCGTTGATAATGCTGAACAGGATGGCATTATAGATATAAGCTATTAAGAAGACAAGAAGAATTATGATGTAGCAGAACAAGGGCAGTCTATCGTATTATGAAATTAGAGAGGGGCCATTACTACGAAACTGCGGAGGGCCACCTCAAACAAATTTATCCAACGTATCAATCGTGTTACTATCATTACTTATACATCGGTAACTACAAAGATCTAGATGTACATATCTCTTCACTATTATCGGAGCACTAATCTCACAATGTAAAGCCCCTTTACCGACATAGCAACGTATATGCAACGTTTACCCGCGCAAAGTGGAAACGTATGTAGGTCAACCCCACTAACGACAGATTTCTACTATTTTCACATAGAAAATCGCCTTTTCCGGCACTGACACTTAGCCAAATTATGCTAAACTAGTTCATAATAATTCTTACATGAATGTACAATCAAATACGAAGGTAGTTCCTACCTGAAAAACACGAAGAAGAACAGTGGAGTCAATTCACCTTTACTTCGTTCACATGTCGAGCGCCAACAATGGCACTTCCGCCCCTCCGAGATTGAAGAGCGTCGCACAGTTATCTGGTCTCTGTCATAACGCAACAAACTGGGGCAAAATGTGACATGGTGAATCGACTACACTACACTCTTCCCCGCTAAAACAAATGTTTTCCATAACATTTAACCATCGCTTCCATCTGGAAGTTTACAACAATACAGGCGCTGCAGCACCCCTCATCTTACTACAAACTACTGTTACACAAAATCTACTTAGACTGGTTACAGCTCGAAACAACCTAGTAACATGTCATGTAAAAATACATCCCTAGGGTATCACCAGGTGGCCAAGTCTAGTAATAACTCCCAAGGACGACATTTACCCTGTATACATCAGGTTCTGTTACTAACAGTTCTTAGACTCAATGTATCCTAGCTTCATCACCAGATGTAGATTACCACCACTACACAATCGGAGTGATTTTGACTATTCCACACATAAACATCAGTCATCGGATTTCTATTGGTGCTCTACACCCAGGTCTCTGCAGGAGACACTTTTGTTAAGTTCTCTATGTAGTGTGGTTTACAAACACTGGACACACCTGTTTGCACGCTCTCTTGTAGCTGTCCAGAGCATTTCCGCACTGTTGGTCGTCCAAGAGTATCATAAGTGAACTGCCGAGGCGGCCGCCTACTCCGCCGTGTCGGATGTCCGCTTGAGGCACCCTGACCTGTGTCGGTAACCTCCTCGTCTCTTTCCGAGTCTTGATCATCCTCCGCATTATTCGCATCGTCGTCACTATGAGTTGGCGGGTCATCCTCTGATTCTGACGCACTACTGTGGTGTTGCTCAGCTTCATGAAGATCGGGGATTTCCGGTTCATCGCGGACCACATGCCACCCAACATCAGAGTCATCCGAATCATCGGGATCTGGCAGTACAGCCGGCTCTTTGGGGCATCTTCTGGTAGTACTGCGTTTAGTTTCAACGATTGGTATCTCCAAGGGAAGGTACATGTAGTTGCATGGTAGGAGCATGTTCCTGTGTAGCACCCTAATGCGACCCTTGCCAGTCTCTGGTTTCACTTGATATACCGGGTTTTGTCCGAATTGCTTCACAACGATGTGAATTTGCTGTTCCCAGTGGGACCGCAGTTTCCCAGGACCACCGCGTTCTCCCAAGTTTCTAACCAGAACTCGGTCTCCCGGGATCAGTGAGGTACAGCGAATCTTCCGGTCATATAATTTCTTTCGCTGGCCACTCTTACGATCAGCTTGTTGTCGTGCACATTCATATGCTTGCTGCATCTGGTTACGCCAATTATTAGCGTACTCAGTCCGACTCGTGGTTTCGTGATCTTCCATTCCACCCAATCCGAAAAATAGATCCACCGGTAACCGTGGATGGCGTCCAAATAATAGGAAGAAAGGTGAGAACCCCGTACTCTCATTCACAGTACTGTTGTATGCGTGCACAACTTTTTTCACGTGGTCACTCCAGTGGGATTTGTCATTCTCTGACAATTTCCTCAACATGCTCAGTAGGGTCCGGTTGAATCGTTCAACTTGTCCATTCCCTTGCGGGTGGTATGGGGTGGTTCGACTGGGTGTAATATTACTGTACTTCTGTAACTCGCGGAACAACGTATTCTCGAATTCCCGACCCTGGTCGTGGTGCAAACGACTTGGGAATCCGAACCGGAGAATAAAGTCCTCGAATATCTTCTTTGCTGCTGTTTTGGCACTTTTGTTGCGAGTAGGGTATGCTTGAGAATAACGGGTGAAATGATCAACGATGACTAACATGTATTCAAATCCACCAAGACACCTTTCCAGATGCAGGTAGTCAATGGATACGAGCTGAAATGGAGCCGTCGTGCTGATGGGTTGGAGAGCAGCTCTCTCTGGTCGAGGTGGACGTCGATCTTTCAAACAACTGCATACCTGTGAGACATAATGGTGAATGTCCTTCTGCATCCTGGGCCAGAAGAAACGCGATCTTACTAGCTCTAACACTCGGTCAAGTCCTAGGTGTCCCAGGTACGGCGCATCACGTTGGGCACACCGGTTCTCGTCAGATCACCGAAGTTAAGCAGCGTTGAGCTCGGTCAATACTTGGATGGGTGACCGGGTGCTGTACTGACTGGACTGATCAGTGTCCAGAATAATAGGAACTGTGGACACTCTCGTGTTCTGGCACATGTAGGCACCGTCGTGATATGACTGAAACAATGTTGAAAACGACGTTAAATCCTACTCACTCACTCACCCTAGGTGTCCCATCTCATTATGTAATTTCCGTAGCACTTCGTCTCGGTAAGATTTCGGAAGTAACATCTGGGATCTGAACTCACCACCAGGGAGTTTAGTCAGCCTCCGGAATACACCACGATCGTCTAATGACAGATGTTTCCACTCCTTGAGCCATAGTCTGGCTATGCGTGAGAGACTACCTCGTTCCGCCCTACTGGGATACTTTCCCTTCAGTTTATACGACAGCACGTCACCAAGGTCAGGATCATTCTCTTGTCGGGACCGAATCTCACTAGCAGGAATCGGTTTCAATGGCAGACCTTCTGTTGCGATACAGGTCGATTCCTCTTCCAGGCCAGCAGGATCGGCCGTCAAGGCAGATACCCAAGCTGCAACATTCTGGACACTCACTGACTGTGTCACTGCACCAAGTACATCCAGTGAAACCTCCTCAGGGTATGTTTGTTTCAGCTCTTCTACACGCAGAGGCATCCGAGAGCCCGTCCGCATCAGCATTTTTCTTTCCTGGTCTGTAACATATCTTGAACCGATAGTCAGCCAATTCTGCGACCCATCTCTGGCGTGTGCAATCCAGACGTGCAGATGTCAAAATATAGGTCAGCGGATTGTTATCCGTTAGGACGGTGAAATGTGGACAATAATACAGGTAGTCACGGAAACGCTCAGTCAACGCCCACTTCAACGCCAAAAACTCCAATTTGCCTGATGGTACTTTTGTTCAGCGGGAGTTAAGAGTCCTTGACCCGTAACCAATGACGCGCAGAATTCCGTCTTCTCCTGATTGATAAAGTATTGCCCCAAGGCCATCTTGAGACGCATCGGTGTGAACAACAAATGGCTTTTCGAAGTTCGGGTAGCCCATCACTTGTTCCTGACACAATTGATCGACGAGGTCGCAGAGGCACGTCTGGTGCTCCTCTGTCCAGAATATAGTCTGACTCGATGGTGCCTGTCCCGTATTAAGTCCTTTCCGTTTTCCCTTTGGACGGAGGGTATTGGACTTCTGTGCCACACACTTCAACAGGGCATACAAGGGCTTCGCTTTCTGGGAAAAATTGGGAATATAACGGCGGTAATAGCCCAAAAGCAGTGGAGTCAATTCACGTTTACTTCGTTCACATGTCGAGCGCCAACAATGGCACTTCCGCCCCTCCGAGATTGAAGAGCGTCGCACAGTTATCTGGTCTCTGTCATGACGCATACAACAAACTGGGGCAAACTGTGACATGGTGAATCGACTACACTACACAAAAAGCGGTGGTTATCCAAGCTATGTGTATCGTTTAGTGAAAGAAAGTCTCGA
Source organism: Hanleya hanleyi (assembly GCA_036873755.1). Taxonomy (NCBI): domain Eukaryota; kingdom Metazoa; phylum Mollusca; class Polyplacophora; order Lepidopleurida; family Hanleyidae; genus Hanleya; species Hanleya hanleyi. The sequence continues at coordinate 82,130 of JAVTVY010030812.1, forward strand.
AATTAGGCAAAATACTTGTATTTTACTTTTGCCATCCCAAGTAAACACAATCACAATGGCATCGCTTGATCAGCACATACCACATATTAAAGAAACCACTTCATCAGTACACCATGGTTTGTGCCAGCCAGATTACCGCTTGCAGTAAACAAGACCGAGCTACCTGGTTTACTGTGAGATTCATCAAGCTAGTTTTATCCCACCCCAACACCCCTAAAAGTCCCTTATTTTGCAAAACATACGGTACTTAACTATTTTTCCATCAAAAGAAAAACGATATGCTCCAAATTACTGTGATATAGTCTGATTGAGCGACAATATGTGAGTTTTATGAACTGTGTATTTGATTAAATGCAAGAAATAAGCTCGAAATATGGCACATATATGTTTTTCCTCTTTATATATAGTCCGAGGACAACCTCCCACAGTGTTTTGAATCATCAACTAAATCGCCCCGTCAGTATATCAATCTGTGCCAACAATCAGGCTACCATATGCAAACAATTCCGGATTAGCTGACCTAGTGTCGGAGAAATTTTGTAAATATTACCCTACCGGCTATCCAAAATGTAACTCTGCGTGGCAAAGAATATCAACCATCCCATAAGCTTGAAAACTACGGAATATCTTTTGGGATTATTTCTTAATGTGGTAAGTTGACTTGCTTTGTCTAATATATTCAATAATAATTATTCGAGCTGAAATCTTCAAAAATAAGCACTCGATCACAATCCGCAGATGTAATTAAACTGATTACAATAATGATGGTACAATATACATTTGGAATTGGTGCTAACTATCACATGAAATATGTCTTTCGATTATTGACTCGAAAATTCTGAATATTGAATGTCGGATCTGACGCTTGCTATGATATATTTGGAGCCAATTCGACTATATATTTCTCCAACTGATTATTCCTCTGAAAATTGTTAAGATTAACTGTCTGTGATGTTAACGTTGGGTGCATCAGGAGGGTATTCATAATATATATATATCATAATAATATGACAATAACATGATTTTTAGGGCGCTATACTTTATTATTACCAGTTACCGGGACGTTCTCTGTAGGATATCCCTAATTTCGGCGTGTCATAAAACCTCATTTCAGACCGATAAAACAACATCGGCGGGCGGCGGGCCGATAATGAGCTGCAGCCGAATATCGGCCCGCTACCTGACCTTTGACACAGTGACGTAAGATCGGTGACTCGCGCTTACCAATGGGTGACCGGGTGCTGTACTGACTGGGCTGATCAGTGTCCAGAATAATAGGAACTGTGGACACTCTCGTGTTCTGGCACATGTAGGCACCGTCGTGATATGACTGAAACAATGTTGAAAACGACGTTAAATCCTACTCACTCACTCACTCGCGCTTACCATGGTGATGTAATGCTTTAGCAGACGACAACAAGAAGAGATCACTCTCTGATCTGTACGCGCGGTGTGAGACATGTGGATTTCAATTCTGGTTGAATTAAATGTTTATTTCATCATACAGGATGATATCCTCGTTATTCAAGTTTGTTTTGAAACTGGTAATAATAGTAATAACATGATTTTTTTCGGGACATTATACTTTTTTATTGGCCCTCCATCAATAATTAGCAGCCCGCCGCTAATGACTATGTTGGGCTGCTAATTATTGATGTCGGGCCAACAAAAAAGTATAACGCCCTCAAAAATCATGTTATTGTTATATTATCGGCCTGACATCAATAACTACCAGCCCAACGTAGTCATTAACGGCCCAAGGGCCTGAAGGGCCAACATCGTCATTAGCGGCCGATAGTGACTATGGCGCGCTGCTAATTATTGATTGAGGGCCGAAAATAAAAGTATAATGAGCGCGTATTTCGTTAATATTGGAGGAGAACGTACATGTACGTAGTGAATGCGGCAAAGTTGAAATGAGAGAGGTCGCGCGATGGATGTATAATACTTCACAAGACATACATGTATTTTGCTGCACGCGGGAGTCAAGACAATTATATACATGTAGTAGTGTTTTTAGCGACAAACCGATATAACGATATATGCAGTAAGATCTATATTCAAACATTGCGTGAGTCATTTCTCAGGCCACTATACCGTGGAAATAACAATATGCCGCATGTCTCCCTTGCGGTCAATATGTCCTAATAAGGAAATCTGACGGTGTGAAAATTCGAAAGCGAGATCACTCTGTAAAAATAAAGCATACGCATTTCCCTGTCATTCGAAGAGAATTGCCGTTATTCGTTCAAAAATACATGCACCTGTAGCCTACGTCACAGCTTTTTCACACTTTCCCAAATACAGCGTTTACTATTTACTAAGATTTAGGTCGTATATATCAGACCATATGTTTCATTGCCTTATTTACCGAAATGAAAAAGGGGTCAGACACAGTAATATCTCGTTGCCTCTTTGTATCTATGAAGTTCTATAATTTTTACGGACCGAAACATTCAAAATTAAAATGATTCATTCTCTTCTCCAGGCAAGGCAATGAGATGATGCCACGACACGTTCAAAAGTATATCGGAGCTCAAACGGATTCATTATCCCATCGGAACTATCATAGTGTAAGACCGTTTTCTCTACTGACCTATTTTCGTGGCCTTACGTCAAGGTTAACTAGTTGGGGAGGACTTTTCAAGTTCCCATGTTAAGAGATATCACCTCGACATCTTGAGGAGGCTCCTCCAATGTTAAGAGATAGGAAAAAGTGGTCTGAGGTGCCATATACTACTACTACTGCAATATCTCTAGTCCAGTGTGTGACAGCATCAAAGGTCATCTGCATAATATTCCAAAATCCCAGAATGAATATTTTAAAGAAACTAATGACATATCTCTCTCTTCCACCACGTCCTCGTTAAACCGTCTACTTAAATGTCACCATTATTTCAGTATTCACACAAGAAATATGCCTTTGTCCTGGCATCCACATCATCCATTCCAAAATGACCAAAATATTCCCTCCCAGTCGTGACATAATTGGCGTTCGTGTCCTGGGGCTGATTATCGTGCCAAAAGGGATTGGTTATACTCAGGGGTTGTCCGTTCACCCACAGCCACTCTCCTCCTACTTTGCTTGCTCCGAGCCAGTATTTATCTGGAACAAAGAAAAGGCAAACTTTTAAAATGCGAAAATTTCACATTCGAATCTACCCGGGGGTGTGGATTTCACTCCTGAGAGCTTTAGCAGAATCTACCGAAGTAAATCACACATTACCGTGAATATCACACACAAAAAATAATAAACCCAGTGAGATGTATTTATTATAATATATCTATATATAATGTTATCTATTGTATTAATGTATCCATTCAACTTATTTATAGAGTAGGGTAGTCTTGAGTGAATAATTAGCAATAATAAATTAACAGTTAAAATACAATTGATATATACTGATTATATAAATACACATATAAATATTTATTATATATATAGCAGTGATTCCTTTATCTGATTGGTCCATTGAACGTCACGTGATATGTCACAAAAGTTATATTCTCCGGCCAAAATATTATATTCACCAACCGGTGAACGTCACTGTCGAAGTCTATCACGCGACTGACGTCACTTCGTACACATGCTGTGTGGCTGGCGGCAGTTGTATGATCAGACCCGACTATTGAGACATTGTTAACGAAAATAGTCATAATTCTTCCTTGAATATTTAATGCATTTATTCAATATGTACATTCAACGTCAAATACAAACCTTTTGCGACTGTTTCGTATAATAAAACAATTATGCGATTCCAATTCGGTAAATACGAAGTTTTATGGACCAGAGAAATTCAATACTGGTTTTCTCTGGTAAATAAAACATCGTATTCATCTCATTGGAATCACATAATTGTATAATTTATAGACTGACGTACTAAATCACCATACCAATTGTATAATATACAGACTGACGTACTTAATCACCATACAGTCCAAAGAGAATGTATAACATTTATGTTAGGACTAAAAAACGGGTCTTTTTACATAACTTGACAGTCCATGGTTTAGTACCGGTAGACCATGCTGCTTCCAAATGTATGTAAGGTAAGGTTGTGACCGAACTCCTGGTTTCGTCTATACCTTTCGTCAAAACGGCTGCAGGAATGATCTCTGCCCAACCATAGTAAAAATGTTGAACAAATGAACAGTTCGTATGATTCCATGATATTCTATTGGTTTGGCATTTTGATTGGCACAGATCATCAGCACGTGATCAATAATGCATTTTCAGATTTTTTTAATGAAAAGTCCGCCATTGTGTCGCTAAGCCTTGACACAGCACTATAGATTTTGTAAAACTGCTCTACCCAAAAAGAGTACGTTTGTGTTTGTCTTGATATATTACCGTACTGATGTTATTTATGACATAACTGAAAAATATAATGGCATGGTTGACAAAACTGCATAGATAGGAACTAAATTGTGAAATTAAGTTTTGCGTAATGCACTGCGCGCATAATAATGTAACAGCTCATTACATTATTGTTGCGCGTGGGCGAAATTAGATTTCAGGCTGTTTGTAAAAAGCGGAAACGGACCGAGGCTCGGTGAATGGGTTGTGGCATGGTGGACATCTAACGGTGCAACATTCCAGATTTGAAAAGTTTTATCAAATACCCCCTGCACACTTTACATGAAAACATACACAGAAGCTGCGTAAAGAACAAGTTGATTTGTTTTCTACCCAAAATGACGACATCAGATTGGACCTTCTAACACAATAAAACAGATTTGGTAACGAAACGTCTGATTACGATCACGTCGTATAATATGAAATTGTCGTTTTGTGTCGGACGTCTTATTGTGACGCAAGTGGCAGAACAATTGAATATGATGACATCATCATGACGTCAGCGAATGCATTACGTTTTAGCTTTGTGACGTTGTTCGCGTTATACATTGGAAATGTTCAACCTCAGTAGTATACAGCGCGCAAGATAAGTCAGTGTAAACCCGGATGTAGAGGTCATAGAGGTCAATTGTGAAATATTGACCAATCAAATGCGAGAATGTAGTTTGACTGCGCTTGGTGGTGACGTCATAATTGTGGATGTGCGCGTGAGGGACTGTGGGAGGTGGGACAAGATGGCGGCTGGTTTTAGTGTCGTGTGGGAGGTGGGACAAGATGGCGGCCGGTTTTAGTGTCGTGTGGGAGGTGGGACAAGATGGCGGCCTGTTTTAGTGTCGTGTGGGAGGTGGGACAAGATGGCGGTTGGTTTTAGTGTGTTGTGTGGGAGGTGGGACAAGATGGCGGGCCGTATTTGTGTGTTTTTGTGTGTTGTGTGGGAGGTGGGACAAGATGGCGGCCGGTTTTAGTGTCGTGTGGGAGGTGGGACAAGATGGCGGCGAGTTTTAGTGTCGTGTGGGAGGTGGGACAAGATGGCGGCCTGTTTTAGTGTCGTGTGGGAGGTGGGACAAGATGGCGGTCCGTTTTAGTGTGTTGTGTGGGAGGTGGGACAAGATGGCGGCCCGTATTTGTGTGTTGTGTGGGAGGTGGGACAAGATGGCGGCCTGTTTTAGTGTGTTGTGTGGGAGGTGGGATAAGATGGCGGCCGGTTTTAGTGTGTGAGAGGTGGACGGCATGTTCGGGCAAAAAAAAGTTCCGGCAAAAAAAAAAAAAAAAAAAAAATGTATTCATGCACGGTGATGCGGTTTGGCCGTGGTTTTGGCGGTGATTCGGTCTCGGGAAAAAGCTTCCGCGGAGAAAAAGTAGTCCCTAGATAAAATGGTCCGATGGGGTCGAGTGAGGTATCAAAGTGAAGGTTAGGTGAAGGAGCATCTAATGGGCTGGGTGTGGGGTTGAAATATCGTCATTCTGCGCATGCGCGGCGGCCGAAGGGTATGAAAATAGCCTTTTTGGAGCTAGGGGAGCCCCTAAGGGTCCGATGGGGTCGAGTGAGGTATCAAATTGAAGGTTAGGTGAAGGGGCATCTGATGGGCTGGGCGCGGGGTTGAACTATCGGCATTCTGTGCATGCGCGGAGGCCAAAGGGTATGAAAATAGCCTTTTTGGAGCTAGGAGATTGACTACTGGTCCAGTGGGGTCGAGTGAGGTATCGATGTGAAGCATTCGTGAAGGGGCATCTGATGGGCTGGGTGTGGGGTTGAAATATCGGCATTCTGCGCATGCGCGGTGGCCCAAGGGTATGGAAATAGCGGTTTGGAGCTAGGGGAGTCCCTAATGGGCCAATGGAGTCGTAGGAGGTATCAAAGTGAAGCATTCGTGAAGGGGCATCTGATGGACTGGGCGTGGGGTTGAAATATCGGCATTCTGCGCATGCGTGGTGACCCAAGGGTATGGAAATAGACGTTTTGGAGCTAGGGGAGCCCCTAATGGTCCAATGGGGTCGAGTGGGGTATCAAAGGGAAGCATTCGTGAAGGGGCATCTGATGGGCTGGATATGGGGCTGAACTATCGGCATTCTGCGCATGCGCGGTGGCCCAAGGGTATGAAAATAGCCGTGTTGGGAGCTAGGGAGCCCCTAATGGACCAATGGGGTCGAGTGAGGTATCAAAGTGAAGCTTATGTGAAGGGGCATCTGATGGGCTGGGTGTGGGGTTGAACTATCGGCATTATGCGCATGCGCGGTGGCCCAAGTGTATGAAAATAGCCGTGTTGGGATGTAGGGGAGCCCCTAATGGACCAATGGGGTCGAGTGAGGTATCTAAGTGAAGCATTCGTGAAGAGGCATCTGATGGGTTGGGTGTGCGGTAGGAATATCATTCTGCGCATGCGCAGATGCAATACGGAGGTCTCGTCCAATCAGAAGCGAGTATTTCAAATCCGTCCCAGAGCTCTCGTCCAATCAGAAGCGAGTATTTTGACCCGGTGCATTATGGGACATATCCAAGATGGCGGCACGTATGTTCAAGATGGCGGCACATCCGGTGTCGAAAACTGGCCATTTTGTCGGATGTGGTCACTTAGTGTCGAAAACTGGACGCTGTATGACGTCACTTCCGGGTTTTTCACTAAAAACTACATCCAAACATAGAAGAGTTCCTAATGTTTCCTCTTAGACGTCCGTATGTTCAATCGCCGGTGGGTTTTCCCGCCCCGCCCCAGCGCCCCGCAGCGCGAGCGCGCGCGCGAGTTCTCCGGAAGTGCGCGTCATCCCCGGCAGTGCGCGCGCGGACGCGGGTCAAAAGGTCAAAGGGTCACCTCCAGGTCAGACGATCCAATGTCCAATGAGACAATGTTGCGGCATCGCTATAGTCAGAGCTTGAGCACAATAAAAAATTCTAGATTCTAGGGGGATTCTAGATGAACCTGGGAAAGATGGGCAGTTCCATTTGGACCAATCAGCGGTCGAGAAAAAGAGTCAATCAGCGGTCGAGAAAAAGAACCAATCAGCGATCGAACAATCAGCCAATGGAATTGGGGTATTCACGGTGTGCTTTCGCTGACGTCCGCGCCTACATCTGAGTTCTTGTACACCCGGGTAATGTTTTTCTGGACATGGATGGGTTACCTTTGGCTCCATTCTAGGCCACTGATTGACTAATACGGTGTTCAAAGCCACTTTCATGCATTATGCTCATAGAACTTATAGTCATAATATATACGTGTTGGACGAGTCTCTTCACTCACCGTATACACGTACCTCAATGAAATGCCCGCTCCAAACCTAGACCAAAGACACGTACTTGGTCTGTAGGCTGATTTCATTGGTTCTTTTTTTTTTACTATAGTGCTCTTGCCTTCTAAACTTGATGGGTTACATTTTGACCCCATCCTACACCACTGATTTCAGTTTGACTGAATCTCCACATTGGGCATTGATGCATTAGGAATAAAACACACAAGACAGGGGTTTTTGGTGAGATCTCATTTTTTTTTTTTATTCAGTGAACAACAACAACGTGAGAACAACCACGTGAAAACTGAAGCCCAGAACAAGGGGCTTGTAATTAACTGAAGCCCAGAACAAGGGGCTTGCACATTGAAGCCCAGAACAAGGGGCTTGTAAACTTAAGCCCAGAACAAGGGCTTGTCATTAACTTAAGCCCAGAACGGGGCTTGTACATTGAAATGATGGGCGGCCCAGTCATAGACGAGTACATCGCGGTCCTCGGCCTGGGAGTACTCGTCAAACATCTGTACGATAGTAGATAAGGGTCTTCCCCGGCATCGATGGTACAGGTAAAACAAGCAATATTGTCCGCACACGCCACTGGTCAGGCTTTGCAACGTTTGACTGTTTCAACACCACGTCTCTGTGCCTTGATCCATGAAGTCTGTTAAATCGGGATGGAGGGGTGGCAGGCCGTACGGGTCAAAGTATTCCCCCTGCTCTTCTGTCAAGTACACGGCCACCCAGTGTTCACCGGGTCGATCCATCGGGTCCGTGTTGAGAACGTAAGCAGCAGGATACATACGGTCTAATGGAAACACATCTCGGGCGAACACCCCTTGAAAGACCCTACGTGTCTCTGGGTCATTCTCCAGCACAGTGGTTATCTGGTCTGTATCCATGTTAGGTGGAGAAGTCACACAGGACGTTGCGCGCCTTGTCCACTTGAATGATGTTGTCAAACTCGGCGTAGCAGATCACATTGACGGTGGTCGCCAGGGCTCGTGCAAAGTGGATTTCCAACCGTAAGTTGCCTTGCTTGGCCAGGGCCAGCTGATGGTCGTTCTCTAAGGTGGGGTCAGATCGAAACAGAACAACGTGTATCCGTTCGCGTAGTCCTCCCGACTGATCATATTTCCTTCGTCCTGGTTGATTTGACCGGTGGCTGTAAACAGGCTCTGATAGGCTCGAATGAAATTCCTCCGCCCAAAGTTCGGGGTTAAGGCCGTGGCTGGCACCTGTTGTCCATCCACATACAGGGCCACAAAATTGATGCCGAAATGTTTAAAGTCAAACGGATTCTCTGGGTAGGCTCCGCTGAAACTGGTATTTTCCACACAGGCCAGGATCAATCGCTTGGGTAGTTCCCCCAGGAACAGGTTTTCTTGTTGGCGCCCATATTTCCAGCAGGCACAGAGAACACTTTGGTTTGTACACGTCGGATAGGGTACTGGGCTGGTTTTGTTTCCAAGGCTTTCATGTGTCCCAATTGAACGGCTGGATTCAGTTTCACTTTTCGGACATACAGGACTGCGTCTTGGATGACAATCTTATAGTCCGCTACATGCCCCTCTACGTTAGTGGCCATCAAGGCGAAGGTGGGAGGCGCCCGTATCAGTCGGATTTTGATGGGGGTCTTGTTCAAGAGGGACCGGTCTTGCATGAACATGTCTGCATGCAGTCGACCCATCATATCCACCGAGGCACTGTTCGCAGTGAAAGCCTTCCGTTTGTTATATCCCCCATTGTCCGCCGTGTCCATGTGCTCGGCCGTGTCCTTGTAGAATAAAGCGGTTGTCAGCTGAGATTTTTAGCCTCTCGGCCATACGACAACAGTGTCTCGATGTAGGCTCGATAGGGGTACGTGTTGGTGGAGTCACTGATGAGTTTGTCGCTGAGAAAAATATCTACCTGCTGAACCATCGAGTGCAGCCAGAGATTCGTCGGGCCCACCGTTGCTTGGTCAGCGATTCTGGTGCCAGCTCCATTGACCACCTTGGCTTTCATTACGCCAAGTAGGTATGGGCTAAATCCACATAGGCCGTATCCGCATTACTGATGGTGAACTCGATGGGCCCTGAGAGCGGGAGATGCTCCACCCATAATCCTTGTTCGACACTGGTCTGTGTGGGCGGCGCGGTCCACAAATCAAATTCACTGTTGGTGGAGGGGCAGGACTCGGCGTGGATCAAGGACATGTTTTAAGAAAAGATATCCCGGTCTTCGATGTGCGTCGTCGCTGGGTCGGTCGTCGACTGGTGCGTGGTCTCGGTGGGGCAGGTCTTTTATTCCCTACGGTGCGTTGTGCTTTGGCCACCAAGACGCCTCCCGCTTCTTTGGCCCGTCGCTCAAGGCTTGTCGGGTGCCGTACCCAAAGAGCCATCACCGGCCACTTGCAGTCCACTGCGTACCGCTTGTTTGCCGATTGCTTTCACCCCACGCGTCACCAAGGGCAGGAACGTTTTCACAATGCTGCCGAGTATGTTCCCCAGACCATGTCCTCGTTGCATGCGTGCACCGCTAAAGACCGGAAAGCCACCCTCGGCCTGTTGGGCATAATAGTCGGCATAGCTGCGTGCATCGCACTCGTAAGGTACTTTCATTATGCAAAGTGGGGAGCACGTGCTTGTCGAAAATGAAGCGTCAGCACCACTTTTCCTCGTTCGAATGCCACCGGTCGTCCCGTGTCATCTCTTATATCCACCGTGATCGTGTTGATGTCGGTATGTCGTACGGGCAGGTACATGATATGGTTGAAACTGTGGGTGACTTGATCGCCATACGTCTTTTTAATGGGGACCACCTGTAACAGAGGTGTGTTGATATCGCCCACGATGTGGTTGTCCACCACGTCCGAGTAGACGTAGAGTCCGTACATACCTGACTTCATCCATCTCAGCACTTCGCCATGGTGTTGGTTGGGACCAGCGAACGTCTGTAGATCGAAACCCAGCATTTGCTGTAGTGTAGGACTGAGTTTCACATTCACGGTATCGGTGACGGTAAGCTGTGCCTTGTCGTTGTGTAATGCTGACATCGAAGAACACGTTTCTCTTTGAAGCGCAAGGCTATCAGGCGTGCTGCACTATCCGTCACCCCCGGTAAGGCCTTATAATGCAACAGTCTTGTCAGCCCCTGCATGAACTCCTTGGGGGTATCGTATTGGCCTTCGGGGAGGGTGACTCGGGTGTTTTTGCCTTCGTAGGTCACCTCGTACCACACTTCATTGGCTCGCACGTTGTACCTAGAGTAAGGGTATTGATATCCACGAGGCCACATTCCCATCGTCCAGGTAAATGCAACGGTTGCGGTAACTGGGTGACGTACTTGGCCAAGGTGTTGTCAGGAAACACATCCAGCGAACTGTTACTGGGTAGGGTGAGGTAAAACATGGCGACTGAGCTGTCCTGCTGCTGCTGTTGGTTTTAATAGGTGTTCCAGGCCTTGGCGGTTGTGTCCGGCGTCGTGTTCGTCGCGTTGACTTACTACGTGTCACGGCTCTGGAGATGTGGGGTGTCCTGATCGAGGGTGGTTTTTTAAAGGTCTGAAAAGAAGGTGCCCGTTGTGATGGTGGTGGAGTTTTTGGGGGTGACTCCGGTTCCCAGTCGGCTTCCCAAGAAGGCTGTGGTGAGAGTCGTGGTGCACGACTCGGCGATTGCTGGGTTTGCTGCATAAAGGCCCAGCGGTGGGGGTTCCCCACCAATTCCTGTGGTACATGCATGTCCTTCAAGCCTTGAGCGAAGACCTCCCATCCTCGAGGATCCGTGTGCGATCTGACGCATCAGATCATTCACTAAATCCGTCATGTGGGTCCCGGGGACCACCTGATTCTGTACCAGGAGTTCGCCTTTATCATTCCAAGTCATGTTAGATTCTTGTTTCATCCGTTGTACACCAGGCCAGCTTGCTCCTTGAACGAGGCAGGTACACTTTCAGCACTTCAGTCTTCCACCCACTGTGGGGAAGCCGGTGGGGGCCACCCCACCCGGGCTGTTGAGCGGTGCTGAGTGTCAGCGGTCTGTCACGTGGTGGTGGTGGTGGTGGTGGTGCCAAGTTGCTGGGGTAGACAGGTTTTTGTATTGGTCCATGAACGTCATGTACCGTTGAAGCGTCTCATTGTACCGTTGTACTTTCTCACTGTCGCTTAACCCCGGTCTCTGTAAGATCTGTTGCATCTCTCCATCGAGGCTGTTTATGGTCTTCACCGTAGGTGGCACAGGGTAGGGCGATTGGAGGTTTTGAAGCAACCGTGGTTCGACGAGGACCATTTTTTTCGTGTGGTTCATTGTCGGCCGAAGAGTCCACCCAATACTGACCCAACACGGAAGCGGCCAACGGTGCTAAGATGGCCCCGAGAAAGCCGCCTTTCTGTAACACCTTTTTCTTTTGTGTTTGAGGGACCCGCTTGTGGACTAGGGTTCGGAGACCTGTCTTATGCTTGGCCAACTTGGTCTTCTGAGCTGGAGTCAGTGGTACGTTGCCTTTTAACAGGTTGTACCGATCTCGCACAGACAGCGTACAAGATCAGGGTCCGCACCGCGTACAATGGTGCGGACCAACTCGGGTGGGGCCGTCTTCAGTACACGGAGCGTCGGGGCGTGCTTCCGTACTCGCGCAGACATCATGTACAACTAATGCCAGAACCCACAACTCTGCCCTTTTTATCTACTTCAGAGAACAGAGACAAAGTCAACCCTGCTGTGGTATTCATTCTTTTTATTATTCCTCATCATCAAACACACAGACCCCAGCTGGGGGCGCCACTGTGGATGTGTTTACATTATTTTTGTATGTACACGTGGTGGGTCTCTCCGGGAAAGATGCCGGTCCGTAGTCGAAGGTGGTCGGGGGTGGCTTGCTTGAGGTCGAAGAGCATATACCCGTGCTGAGGGGTTGTCGCATCTTTGAAGGCTTCCAACGCAAACGGTGTGCGGCCGGGATACATCTGTCTCGCCAGGTGCAGCAGTTGAGTGGTATCTCGGGTTTTTGAAGACCACCAGGTAGTGGGCATTTAAGCTGATATTCCGATGTTCTTTGTTTTTACTGAACAGATTCTGCACAATGTAGATGATGCTGAGCCGTCGATGATGGCTGCCTTTGGTAAAGAGTTGGGTGACCGGTGCATCCGTCTCCGCCATGAGATCATCCACAACCACCAAGGTGTCGGGTTCCAAATCGGCCAGGTTGGGTAGGCCTTCCACGAACGTGATGTGGGGCATTGCTGCATACGCTTCCTGCCATTCTCCGTAACACCACACGACTCGGGCAATGGGTGGAGTGATCATGCTGTCGGCGTTTTGAAGGAGCTTCCTGACGAAGTGCGTTTTGCCGGAGCCCGTCGGTCCTGCGATGACGCAGGTGAAGGGATGTTGCCACCGAGGGTCCATGGTTTGAGGTCTATCCGTTGTCGTGGTAACCCGCTCTTGTAAATTTCGTACGAGTGAACTGGAGTGGTGGTGGGTACAACGTCGGTCGTCGTTGTCTGTTCACGTTCAGAGATGGTGCTGGGGGTGGTACAACGTGGGTGGTCGTCGTCGTTGTCGGTTCACTGTGAGGGATGAAATCCGGTGGGTCTTGAGACGTAGTAGGTGTACTTGGTGTAAGTGTAGAGCTCGACGTGGCTTGTACAGGGGGTGTGGTGGTGGTGACTGGGCTCGATACGACTGGTGCTCTCTGTAGACCCGTTTCACTGATGGCTGGTGTTCTCAGTTGGTTAAGTAACGTACTGACATAGGTTACGTCGTAAAACACACCTCCGTACAACACACTCAGCAGGGTTAGCAATAGCACCCCAAAGACCACTTGCGCTTTGCGCGTTTTGCGAGACGCTGTCTTCGGAGGCAGCTGCTGCTGGTCCATAGCACTGTGGTCGGACGTGGAATGAAGGAGGACGGCAGTGGTGTCTGGCTTTATAGTCGTTTCACCTGGTTGGCCGCGACCCAGGAATTGAAGGAACTGGGCCAGCCTTGCCATTTTACGAAATGAAACAGTTTGCCACGTCGACGTTCCGTTTTCAAAATCTGCTCCACCGTGTAGTAGTCTTGCTGTGTTTTTACAACAGGCTGTAATTCCGTGTCGTAAAACGTCCCCAGCAACGTTTCGCCTTGGAGATCTTCCAGTTCATAGACTCGCCGCTGTCGGGGTAGGCGCCGTTTAATCAGGAAGTGCTCATCGCTCCAGTTGGGCAAGTAACTTTCTCGAACTTGCCCTTGACTTTACTGATCCGTACAGGGTCCCCGACCTTGTACACCGCCTTCGTCGTTCGCTGCGATGGCCTGGGGTACAAGACACGCCGGACTTGGGCTTCATTGCGTTGGGTCACGGTAATGGGGGCTCTCTCTATACTTCGATGATAGGCTCGATTGTAACCCCTCACCAGTTTCGGGAGAACATCGATGTACCGCCTTGTATTCTTATAGGTGAAATATTTATACATGCGGCCTTTGAATGTCCTGTTGAACCTCTCCACCACGGAAGCCTTGGTCTCGTTGTACGTATGGAAGAAAAACACCTTCTGTTTCTTGAGAAAGGCTTGGAACGGTCTGTTGAGGAATTCCGTGCCTTCGTCGGTTTGCAAATACAAAGGTTTGCGCCCGGTCTTGAAGATGTCTTTGAACGCCGCTATGAGATTTGCCCCCGTTTTCGTCCGGATGGGTACCACCCACGCATACTTGGATAGGATATCGATGCACGTCAAGATATACCGATTCTCATCGTTGTGTTTGGCAAAGGCGCTCATATCCACCAAATCCGCTTGCCACTGGGCATCTATTCCTCCCACGATGACCCGGTTCCGTAGAAAATGGCGACGGACAGATCGATGTAAGGTATAGGTGTCTTGTCTTCTTAACCAATCTCGGACTTGGGCACGTTGTACCCCTGGGGTTTGGCCGCTCGATAGAGAGCCGACAATGCACTATAGGCTGCCGGACTGTCGGGACTGTAGTATAAGTTATCCAACACCTTCTCCCAGCGCTTCATGGTGACAAAATGATGATGGACCCTGGCTCTATCGTTTATTTATAACGGGTATATCTTGGGCCTGAGTTTCTTTCTGATTTTCTTCGTGGACTTCCACAGTGGCCATGGTCAATGACCAGTCCAACTCGTCTGATGACCGCTTGATAAGCACTTCATCCACATCCACCACGGCATCTTCCAATGCAGACCATAGATCAGGGTGAAGGGTAAAATGCACTGTACCTCCATCTAGCCGAGCCAATTGAGCAAAGAAAGGGCCGCGTCGGATGTACACATCGTGACACAAGTGGATGAGGTCGCCGTCCAGTTCACCAGACAACACCCGTTTGAATTTGGTCCAGCCCTCCCGGGACAGACGAATGTGAGCCGGGCACGGTTGTGTAGGGTCCGTGTCTCCCACCACCTCCTCCATGATATCGACCTTATCCGCATACACGTGCAGGAAAACCTCGGGGGTCAAGCTGAAATACGCCAGTACTATATGCTCCGTCATGGTCAGTACGTGAATGGTACCAGATTTCACTGTCTCTCGTATTTATAGGGAGAACCCCGTGAGATCAAAGGATCAGGTGGTCATGTCATTGGGCTGACTGAGTGTAGCGGGGTAATCAATGGCATCGTCGTCGGGTTCATGTAGTTGTTCATGGGGTTCAGCCATTGGCCCCGCGGCTTCATCACGGATTTTTTCTTCTTCTTCATCGTTCTGGCCCGTCATGTGTGTGTGGGTGGCTTCATGAGGTGACCCTGTCATTCCAGCCTCTGCGCATTCTATACATATAGTATTTTCTCCATCCGCTTTTTTTTCATTAGGTTCATCTAGTGCGTGTTCGATAGCATGAGCCCATGCCAATTGGTGGGGTGATCGATCGTCGGGTATAAATAACTGGTCCACCAGAGGGCCTATTTTCTCCAAGGCTGACCACAGAGAGGGAGTTAGGAGGAAACTTCGAGCCGGCTCTTGGTAGCGTCCCACCCGTGGGTAGAGCGCAGTATGGTATACGTAGTTGGCCTTGTCCAGGTGGATCAGGTGTCCGTCTAACTCTCCGCTCAACACCCGTTTAAACTTAGTCCACCCATCACGCTGTAGTGTCACCGTATTCGATAAAGTCTCAGGGGACGCCCTCCAATCCCCGCCACTATCTTCCACCAGAGTCACATAATCTTCATAAACGTATAATCCCACCTGGTAAGGTGTAAGGGGGAGGATGGCTCGTAGGACGGATGACATGCTTGGTCCAAATGTCGAACGGTGAATGACACACACTCTGTCTGACCCTGGTATTTATAGTGTCAATACCACAGCGCCAGGGTGAATAGGGCACAGACTAGTATGAGGCCAACCAGCCGGTGCTGGTTGCGGCGTGAGCGCTCGTGGTCCATAGCCCGAGCATCAAGGATGGCTGTCATAGTCCAGTAGTGGTGAGTGATGGCACGCCTCTCCATCGAGTGCACTCTGTGGAGGACCGCTTCTGTGAACTCGTTCAGGATCTGGCGTCGTCCCTCGTTGTCGTCGCCATCTGCAAACATGGACCGGACCACTGCTCGGTAACCCGTGAATGAATTCACCACGGTGGCATACTGTAAAATGCGAGTCGCATGGGGCTGGGTCTCCGCCATGGCTCTGTAGAAATGAAGGTGTGGGATCCAGAGGGACGTGTTTTATAGACCAGATGTAGCTCTACGGGTGTAGTCCGTGATACGTACTATTCTGATGGGTTAGTCCAAAAAAGGGAGCAACAACAACAACAACAACAACACAGATTACAGATCAATCCTTTTATTATGCGTGAACAACATAGAAATGCATGTACTGACCTGTCTGTGGGAGGTTTCCCACAATGGCGTTCACCTTCGCGTCTTTTCGTGTACGTCCGTGTCTTTTCGTTAAAGTCCGTGTATCTTCGGTAAAGTCCGTAGGCATTGGGCAAGGAAGCTTTTTCCCGAGACCGAATCACCGCCAGACATGACTGCATCACCGCGGATGAATACATTCTTGCACTCACTCACACCACAGGTCGAGTGAGGTATCAAATTGAAGCATAGGTGAAGGAGCATTTAATGGACTGGGTGTGGAGTTGACATATCGATAAAAAATGGATATGACCTTGAACTGATCACGTGACCTCCCCGTGAGGGAAAAACCCCAGAACCAAGTCAGTACATGCATCCCATAGTCCCAGGTCACGCCCGATTCACGCAGACCGGAAGTGACGTCATACACCTGCGCACAACCGTGATGGAAAAAACCCAGAACCAAGTCAGGACATGCATTCCACACAGGCAGAATGCAGGCAGGCAGACAGGAAGGCAGGCAGGTAGGAGGGCTGGCTGGCTGGCTGGCTGATCAAGTCAGGTCAGGTAAGTCAGATTGAATACACCCCTTTCCCTAAAAATCGACTCCTTTTATACATTTTACTACTCGCGGCCATCTTGTACCCACCTCCCACATCTCACTGACACTGGCGGCCATCTTGTACCCACCTCCCACCAAATCACACTCGCGGCCATCTTGTACCCACCTCCCACATCTCACTCACACTGGCGGCCATCTTGTACCCACCTCCCACATCTTCCACTCACTGGCGGCCATCTTGTACCCACCTCCCACATGTCACTCACACTGGCGGCCATCTTGTACCCACCTCCCACATCTCACTCACACTGGCGGCCATCTTGTACCCACCTCCCACATCATGACACTCGCGGCCATCTTGTACCCACCTCCCACATCTCACTGACACTGGCGGCCATCTTGTACCCACCTCCCACATCTCACTGACACTGGCGGCCATCTTGTACCCACCTCCCACATGTCACTCACACTGGCGGCCATCTTGTACCCACCTCCCACATCTCACTCACACTCGCGGCCATCTTGTACCCACCTCCCACATCATGACACTCGCGGCCATCTTGTACCCACCTCCCACATCTTGCACTCACTCACACTCGCGGCCATCTTGTACCCACCTCCCACACATGACACTCGCGGCCATCTTGTACCCACCTCCCACACATCACGCATGCGCACAAACACACTTATGACGTCACACAAGGTTCTGCGCATGCGCAGTGAGGCGCTATTACGCCAATTTAGCCTTTGTATACTACTGACACTATCGACTCGTTTACTCTACATTCGATTAGTTTGATCAGTCGGAGCATCGGGGAAAGGGAGGTTTGCACAATAAGACCAGGAGATAAACCAGCAGTGCTAGTTCTGTCTTTTGATTACACTTTCAGAAATATTCAGGGAATAATCCTGATTAGATCAGGCTGCACATCCACAACTCAATTTCAGGGATTTTGCCTGAAATCCTGGGAAAATAATTCCTGAGTTTCAGGTATATCATCCATGAATTAAAGCTAAATTATGGGATTTTAGGTACCTGAATAGGGTCGGGAACTTACTAATCAATGTGGTAAGTTTACCTGAATTTCAGCGAAAATCTTCCTATTCAGTGATCTTTTTCCTGAAATTCAGGAAATTATATCTGGATTCCAGGTAAAATCCCTGAAATTGAGTTGTGGATGTGCAGCCTGATCTGTTCAGGATTATTCCCTGAATATTTCTGAAAGTGTAGTTTAACTGGGTCAATGTCGACAATCAGGAAGTGGCAAGCTGATTGAATAGTTGGTGTACACGTCCACCATTGAAGAGAATGGATGAAATGACAGAGAACACAGAGAACAAATGCAAATCAAATGAATTTTATTTATCAAACCACATGCTGACAATAACATGTTCTGTGTGCAGAATACACCTTGTGTTCTAGATTATGGGAGAATATTAATTCGCCATGTATTGGTCTAAAACTTGGTAAATAAATCATCGTATCGGGCAACTGAAACATAGTATGTGCAAAACATACACCTCGTTGATACGTTATTTCCGATACAGACATTGGACGGTAAGTGCATGATTGTAATCTGACGATTCTTTTCATCATATGCGATAATCGTCGTCATATTCCAATAAATTGCTGGAGCTTCTGACGCGACAGTACTTCGGGGTTCAATATCTATACGACAAGGTGTCCTAGCCGGGCATGATGACTCGCTTGTCAAAAGATAGTCTTTAGGCACCTCTTTCAGGACGTTGGTCGTGTTGGATTTACCGTCCGTTAACGTCACCTGGGTGGGTCCGGTTTCCCGAACCATATTAGTCTTGACAGTTTTTGTAATTAAACGTAAATCCTGCGAATTCCCTTCATCGCCGCGTGAGTCCTACTTCAAGGCATAGTTTTTTATCTTTAGGGGCGCGAGGTAGTTACCCTCATACATGCCCGTCCGTCAGTTAATGCTAAAGCTGTTAATTATACGGATTAGGTATTTGAATTATGGATTTTCTTTTATGGGGGACGGCTGAACACTGGATGAGTCATAGGAAAACACCCACCAGTGGTTCTTCCACGAGTGGTTCTTCCAGTCCATCTCTGTCTGTATTAATGGCGGCATCGGTGCCCGCGTACAAAACATGGTCAAAGTATACCCCAGGATCATCAATGTGTATAGTCTGAAGTAGGTTAGCTTACTGTCCGAATTTCCGTCAGAAACTGAAAATGTTAGCGAAAGCGACGATATGTCTCAACAAGTAGGTGCTAGAGATATGAGATTCGACTAATAGATACCTTACAATGAAGGCGTTGGTCATAATATACCAGTGGCATCATTATGACGTTATCAAAGTGGAAGAATGGGTTATATCACGGGAATGTCTTATTATTTTGTTAGCTGTGTTTTTACCGCTACAATACTAGGTTGATTAGAGGTCGACAAACACCTTTTCTTTGGTGGAATTCGTCTAGATTTAAAACTGGTTCCAGAATTGTACAACCGAACATCTCTCAACTCTGTTAACAAGTATCCAGCAGGCAGTTAAATCGTTTTTGGCGAATTACTGTGATGCCATTTCAAAAAAAATCTGTGGTCGAATGTATGTCCATACTTAAAAACTCAAAAAGACTTACGGAAGAACTACATGGCAAAGGGCACATACTGAAGAGACGTATTTATTTGGGCTTCTCGACTCTTTGTTCCGAATCGGGTCCACATTGGACACCTTAATTCATTAATAATATCTGCGTTCAATTAAACTGTTCACCGAGAAGTTAATGCCATAACCCAAGAAGGCTTTCTTTCTTTCCACTAAGAGATCGAGCCATTCTAATCAGGATTAAGGATGATGTTATAAAGATATTTTCTTAGACGGCTCAGTGTGTTCGAGATCCGATAGCTGGATAATCTTTCCATATTCCTGTGCAGATTATAGTGTAATCCGCAGTAAAAACCCCTCAATTAAAAGGCTGCCGCGCTGAATTCTTAATAATTGCTCATTGTTTAGATGCACATGTCTAGATTTGAAATGTTTGTTGGTTAGTAACCGTAGTGCAAAAGGGCAGCAAGCGACCGATGGTACCTGGAAACGACCAGGGTATATAGCTCGAAGGAACGATACCAAAGGCAGACTTGGTTATCCAGAGACACGGAATGCCATTCTCCGTTGAACAAGTCAGCATTGCTACTGTTTATTTACGTGTATGTTCTGTATGTCCTGTTTAATAGAAAGTGTCGACCAGAAATCATACAGTGTTCGTCTTCATTTTCATCCGAAATTTCAACTCATAACAATAGCAGTAGTGTATATAACACATATTCGGTATTATTTCACCCGGATGTAGAGGTCATTTGTGGCGGTCACGTGGCGGTCGGAGAGGTCAAGTGCAGTATAGTTCCGGCAGAATCACCAAAAGCTACCTCCAACACAGGAGAGTTCCAGTTGTTGGAGTAGACTGGCCGCCGTCGTCTAATAACGTTGGGCCGATTTTATATAATACAGGACATATACTGTATAATACAGCACAGATTTTGTATAATACAGAACTTATATTGTATAATAGAGGACAAACATGGTACCATACAGGATAGATTTGGTAAAATACAGAACGGATATTGTATGACACAGAACAGATATGGTATAATACAGCACAGATATGGTATAATTCAAGACAGATATGGTATAATACAGCACAGATTTGGTATAATGCACGACAGATGTTGTATAATAAAGCACAGATATGTTATAATTCAGGACAGATATGGTATAGTACAGCACAGATTTGGTATAATACAGGACAGATATGGTATAATACAGCACATATATATGGTATAATGCATGACAGATATGATATAATAGAGGACAAACATTGTATAATATAAGACAGATATGGTATAATACAGGACATATATGGTACAATACAGGACAGATACTGTATAATACAGTACAGACACGGGATAATACAGCACAGATATGGTATAATACCGCACATATTTGGTATAATGCAGGACAGATATGGTATAATACAGCACAGATATATGGTATAATGCATCTCAGATATGGTATATTAGAGGACAAACATTGTATAATACAGGACAGATATGGTATAATACAGGTCATATATGGTACAATACAGGACATACTGTAAAATACAGCACAGATATGGTACAACACAGGACATATATCATACAATACAGCACAGATATGGTATAATACAGGACATATATTGTATAATACATCACATATGGTATAATACAGCACAGATATGGTATAATAGAGGGCAAATATTGTATAATACAGAACATATATTGTAAAATACAGGACATATGGTACAATACAGTATAGATATGCTATAATACAGCACAGATTTGGTATAATAAAGGACAGATACTGTATAATACAGGACAGATTTGGTATAATACAGGACATATATGGTATAATAGAGGACAAATATTGTACAATACAGGACAGACTTGGTATAATACAGACAGATATTGTATAACACAGGACAGATATGGTATAATACAGCACAGATATGGTATAATTCAGGACAGATATGGTATAATACAGCACAGATTTGGTATAATGCATGACAGATATGGATGGTCTATCTCTACACCAAATACCTTCCTTCACTGCCCCAAAATGCTAACTTTCGCTACTACTTGTACTGATTTCGTCACCAATGACGTCACAGATGCTGTGGACTTCCCCCAAATCGTGATCTCCACCCCGAAGGCTACAAGATGACACCCCACAGGACGCATTCTGACCAAGGATGGTCCATCTCTACACCAAATACCTTATTTCATTGCCCCAAAATGCTCTGTTTGGCTACTACTCCTACTGATGACGTCACCGATGACGTCACAGATGACGCGAACATGCCTCAAATCGGGGTCTACACCCCAAGAGCTACAACATGACACCTCCCATGACACATTCGGACCAATAGTGGTCCATCTCTACCCCAAATACCTTCCTTCACTGTCCCAAAAGGCTCACTTTCGCTACTACTCCTACTGATGACGTGACCAATGACGTCACAGATGCTGTGGACAGCCCTCAAATCGGAGTTTGCACCCCGAGAACTACAAGATGACACCTCCCACGACGAATTCGGACTGAGAATGGCCCCTCTCTACCCAAAATACCTTCCTGCACTGCCCCAAAATGCTCACTTTCGCTACTACTCGTACTGATGACGTCACCGATGACGCGAACATGCCTCAAATCGGGGTCTACACCCCGAGAGCTACAAAATGACACCTCCCACGACACAATCGGACCAGGGATGGTCCCTCTCTACACCAAATACCTTCCTGTACTGCCCCAAAATGCGCACTTTGGCTACTACTCCTACTGATGACGTCATCGATGACGTCACAGATGACGGGAACATCCCTCAAATCGGAATGTACACCCCGAGAACTACAAAATGACACCTCCCAGGACGCATTCGGACCAAGGATGGTCCATCTCGACCCCAAATACCTTCCTTCACTGCCCCAAAATGGCCACTTTACTTACTACAACCAACTGCGCATGCGCAGATTGACGCGACTTGCACTTAAAAACACACCATTCTGACTCTACCCCACACAAGCTTCACTTTGACACCTTCCACGACCCATTCGGACCCATAGCGGTGCATCTCTACCCCAAACACACACCCACATACCCCCAAAAATGTCTGCTTTCTATACTACGGGCCAGGCTGCGCATGCGCAGACTATTGAACACGGACGAACCATTAGTGTAGTCAAGTGCTCCTCCACGAGAGCTTCAAAATAAGACCTCACTCGACCCCATCGGATCATTAGGGACTCACCTAGACCCCAACACGTCCACCCCGTATGGGCCTATACACCCATAGCCATGCAGTATAGGCCTATGGGCCTACCCAGGCCTCGGTGACTTTTTCCAAAAATTTCACCGTTTCGCTCCGCGACACTTCCTATCATGTTCTAAATGACGAGACGTGAAAAACAAATCCAAACAACCCTACCGCAAATGTATAGAAGTACGTTTCCCAGGGGGACAAACATTGATCCTATACCCCCGGTATGGGACTATATGGGTCTATATGGGTCTCGGTGACTTTTTTCAAAAATTTCGCCGATTCGCTCCGGGACACTTGCTATCATGTTTGTCTTGACGAGACCAAGAAAACGAGACCCCACAACCGTACCGCAAATGTCGAGAAGTGGGTTTCCCAGGGGGACAAACATTGGTCCTATACCCCAGTATGGGTCTATATGGGTCTCGGTGACTTTTTTCAAAAATTTCACCGTTTCGCTCCGCGACACTTCCTATCATGTTCTAAATGACGAGACTAAGAAAACGAGACCCCACAACCTATACCGCAAATGTCGAGAAGTAGGTTTCCCAGGATGGTCCTATACCCCCCCATACCCCATATAGGCATTTTCCCGTAATTTAGGATAAAGTCCGTGTTCCGTATTTTTTCAGGAAAAATTTTACATACACCCACCCTGGAACTAGGGGGAGATAACTCTATTGATAGGCAAGCCCCGTTAAGCCCGGCGACCTATATACCCCCCATACCCCATATAGGCATTTTCCCGGATTTTTCGATAAAGTCCGTGTTCCGTTTTTGGGGTTTTTTCAGGAAAAATTTTACATGCACCCACCCATGACTGGATGGCCCTTCACCTAGGCTCCACATGGATACCTGATACAACTCCATTGGACCATTAGTGGCTCCCCTAGCTCCAAAACGGCTAGCGGGACCCATACAGGGTCCAGTTTTCGACACTAGGTGACCACATCCCGACGAAATGGCCAGTTTTCGACACCGGATGTGCCGCCATCTTGAACACACGTGCCGCCATCTTGGATATGTCCCATAATGCACCGGGTCAAAATACTCGCTTCTGATTGGACGAGAGCTCTGTGACGGATTTGAAATACTCGCTTCTGATTGGACGAGAGCTCCGCATTGCGTCTGCGCATGCGCAGAATGATATTCCTACCGCACATCCAACCCATCAGATGCCCCTTCACGAATGCTTCACTTTGATACCTCACTCGACCCCATTGGACCATTAGGGGCTCCCCTAGCTCCAAAATGTCTATTTCCATACCCTTTGGCCACCGCGCATGCGCAGAATGACCCTATTTCAACCCCACACCCAGCCCGTCAGATGCCCCTTCACGAATGCTTCACATTGATACCTCATACAACTCCATCGACCCATTAGTGGCTTCCCTAGACCCCAAAACGTCTATTTCCATACCCTTGGGCCACCGCGCATGCGCAGAATGCCGCTATTTCAACCCCACACCCAGCCCATCAGATGCCCCTTCACGAATGCTTCACATTGATACCTCACTCGACCCCATTGGACCATTAGTAGCTCCCTAGCTCCAAAACGTCTATTTTCATACCCTTGGGCCACCGCGCATGCGCAGAATGCCGATAGTTCAACCCCACACCCAGCCCATCAGATGCCCCCTCACATAGGCTTCACTTTGATACCTCACTCGATCCCATTGGACCATTAGTGGCTCCCCTACATCCCAAAACGTCTATTTCCATACCCTTGGGCCACCGCTCATGCACAGAATGCCGATATTTCAACCCTACACCCAGCCCATTAGATGCCCCTTCACGAATGCTTCACTTTGATACCTCACTCGACCCCATCGGACCATTTTATATAGGGACTACTTTTTCTCCGCGGAAGCTTTTTCCCGAGACCGAATCACCGCCAAAACCGCTGCCAGACCGCATCACCGCGGATGAATACATTCTGAATACATTACCTCCAACAATTGGAACTCTCCTGTGTTGGAGGTAGCTTTTGGTGATTCTGCCGGAACTATACTGCACTTGACCTCTCCGACCGCCACGTGACCGCCACAAATGACCTCTACATCCGGGTGAAATAATACCGAATATGTGTTATATACACTACTAATAGCTATCTCGTTAGCTTCAGTTTTTGCACCCCCGTGGCAATATGTCTTCTGTATCAATAAATATACAAAATAACCATAATAAACTATATATTTTATGAAAGCGTACATCGTAGGGATTCCAAGTATATGTATAATCGACACTGCTACTGTGTAGAAAATATTCCAATTTAAAAAATTCAAATCAAAACAATAGCATCCATTTTTCAAATGAAATTTCATGAAAACTGTTGATCTTGTTTCAACTTTGATCGTATACCTTGATAGGAGACAACTCGAACTAGTAAACTTTATCTATTTTTTTTGACTGGTTTTGTTTTTACAGCTATTTTACTCAAATAAATTGAAAACAAGGTACCATTTTACGGCTATTGGTCTTAAAAGTTGAATAATTAAAAAACTAAGCCGAACTTACAAAAAGTGAGATAAAGTTTACTAGATCACCTTATAAGTAACAAGCATGCCACATTTTGAAAGCTTAGCTGATCACTTCACGGTGGGCGTTTGAGCGAAGTGTCACTGCGTTGAGTACACTTTCATATGTATATATTATAATTAGAAACAAAAATACGGATGTTTGCCTGGTTTTGCTCAGAAGGGGATAGATTAATGTAAATGAGTAGGACTTCTAGATAATTAGCTTACCAAAATACTGCGGAAATAAGTTTTGGAAAGGAAAATTTAACAGACAAAAATAACAGTAGCCAAGCCCATGCAAACTGCTGTTCTATTCTTACGAGAGACTGTTAGGGTGACCAGTTCCTGCGAGTCGATTAACAATACAATATACACCCAGGTAGCTATTAACGACTTACAATAGGCAGTCCTGTGAAAGGTTAATCTCTTCCCTGCTCGATATCAGCCCACTTATAAGGCAATCTGTTTATTTTTTTCAGTGCCTCAGAAACTAAATTTTTAATCCTAATATTGAAGCACTTCCTTAATGTCATAATGTCCAATATGTTGTGCTGATAATTTGGGGGTCAAAGACTTATCACATCACGTCATTTAGACAGTTTCAAACAACCCATGCAAACGTCAGGAAGGGTTTGCTCCAGATGCGAGGAAGTGGGGAAAAGGTGACATAAGATGGGATTTTCAGATGATATTCACTTGTCCATCCAAAAATTTCTCTTGACAGTAAATTGATAGCTCATAATCTCAGAAACTGAAGCATCGACTAGAGTCATCTGAGCCGTCTCACTTATGACCACTTATGCCCTCTCATGGTTGGCTTGTAAACGACGGCTGAGTATGAGATGTCGGACCGGACGCATATAACGGGACTATTTATGGAGGACGGCTGCATAATGAATGTAAGATCTGACGATATATAATTAATTTTAAATGAGAAAATAGTTCAGGTATGGAACGCCAACTTCCAAGATCTAGTTCTTCTTTCACTTCTGTTGTGAGTGCTCATGTGTATATAATGATGTCTCTCCAGTAATGTTTGGTGCATCGAGAGAATTTTCAATCTTTGACCTATCAAGGCAGTTCAGTTCAATTAGATAAATATTTTGACAATTCCTGAATATCCAAATGACATTTGCGGCTACGTGAGTTATAGCCGAAGAATCTCTATGGAAAGCACTTTCTCCTTCTCCTCCTTCCGACTTCCGTTATTTAGTTCCTTAACTTTTAACAAATTGACCGATATTTCTCAAATTTCACCTGGATAGACATGGCGTCACGCAGATGTAGAACACCAAAACTTGAGGTCAATAGGTCAAATGCCAAGATTACCATTGCATAAAGGTGAGGAAATTGATGAAAATCGTATTTAATAATGAGCTTTATAAAATGTACATGTACAGGAGTAACCCCAATATTGCCTTGATTTATCGATGTTCAGATTGCATGGTACACTCTTAAAATCACACAGGGAAAATTCCTGAATTTTGTCTGAATGATACGGGCTAATCGACTCCAACTTGATGTGAATATGATATGAAGATCGGCACCAGCATTGAGAGGACAGCAAACCGTGTTCAATTTCTGCAAGAGTCTTTGGTTACATCCCCTAGAATTTTGATTAAATCCGTCAAAGCAAAGGTCAAGTACATTATGTGGGTCATTTGATCTGCGCAGAGACCGTTTTACATCCTAAACGTATTGACTGGTTCTGTCTAGGACGTACCAATAATAGATTCCTCGTCTTTTCCTTAATCTTTATTTCATACATTTTTAGAGATTCAGGTAAAGATAACTTTCTGATAATATATATTCGGATAATTCTGAATGAACCACGGATGGAATATGGAATAGGTCTTTGGATTATAGACGCGGATATTCTTTAATGGACCACGGCTGAATTATGAATGACGGACTAGACGCTTGTAAGTCTAATGAACGTCTGATATTTTATACCGTAACGTGGTTCAGCTGTGAAAGAGAATTATTAACCAAAGCAAAATAAACAGCAAACAATCCTTCTAAGATTGAATGTACAAACTGTGAATGTTCCACAATGTCTTTATTATATGTACATTTTTATATTCATTTTCATCCATAAAGGTTTACATGGAAATTTTGCAAATGACATAAATTGGAAAATGTCAGAACATGGTAAATGGTAACGACCTGGCGCTCTTCGTAGGTCCGGTGCTATCCCATTGCCAAGTTTATCAACTGGGAACAAAAATATTGTCTGTGACACACCATCAGTGTACTACCCGCCTGTACTAGGCTTTGGGCACACACGTCATCCTGTCACGACAACACTGAATGTCCAGATTTCAAGCAATGGAGCACTGTTTGTGAAACGGTTGATGTTGATCAGTTCAATATTCACAGAGACAGTCAAGTTGGTCGGGTGTTATCTGTATACCATCACAAAGCTATCATCTTTGGGGAATTCGCCATTCCTGATAACTCGTCAATCCTCGGGCGATGTTCGGAATTAGTTCAGTCACTATAAGCGTTGACCTCACATTAATTGTAACAGAAGCTTTCCCAACTGTTTTATATCCAGAAGTATGTCCTGTGTAACATATCAAAAGTCTTAATGAATCGTGTTGGGGAAAAACTGTAAAATTGAAAAAATACAATATGGCCGCAGCCTATCATAATAATCATCAATGAACCTATCACAGTGCAGATAGGAACAAGATCTGAAGGTTCTCAATAATTTTGAAAGCGCCAGTAATCCAATATAACTCAAACTAAAGACAAATCAAGTCATGTGAGGTAATACTAACCAATGATAGATCTAGAACAGTAGATTGGAGCGATATGCAAGAGGTGGGGAAGTCATTGGACTGGGTGGCTTTAGGCAAAATGTCGCGATTACAAAGGTCAAACCTTGGTGGAATTTCGTCACAAAAGCTAATCAAAATATTACGATATGAAAACGATGAAATTACAGGAACAGTTAATAGCAAAACGAAGGTTCAACATCAGTCGACTGGGTGGAGCCAGTCAATAGGTCGCGAATTTCTGGATAAACACTTGATGGAAAAATGTCACAACAGCTGGCTGAACTACTACGATATGAAAACAAGTGTCATGAAAGAAAGACAACAAGGGTCATGAAAGAAAGACAGGGGTAGGAAATCAGTCAAGTGACGAGAGAAACAGACTATTTTCCATTCCATCAACTTACGTGTTTATATTTGTCATTTCTGATATTCATGCATACTCAACGATATATTGCGGACTCGTCGATAGCAATTACTTCTTTCTATAAGATAATTGTCTTGCAATCACGTACAGACTTTTGTGGTACAACCTGATGAAGCCAGTTGCTTAATGCTTATATTTCGTAATGTGCAGGATACCCATCTGTCCTGATAGAATTGGAGTCAATCCTGCAAAAATATGACCGAATAGGTGTATTACCGTTAGTCTGTTGGATTGTACTGAACGTTTCATGTATGACCATGAATGTTTATATGTAACTGGCCCTAAACCTTGATTTCTCTATCTACTCCCATGATCCTTACCATCACCAATAACTGTTAATCCTATGTATCTATTTCGTTTCCTCTGGATTTCATTAAGTTAGCCACACCAGCCATCTTGTTCACAGTGCTATGGTTCATGGGACTATTTCAATTAGATGACCAGATAGGATGACCCATAGTGTGGGTAGGAACAATTTTGATTTTCCCAAATTTAAGATTTCTCTTCAATCTCTCACAGAGTTAACCTCCACATATGCTTTGTCAGCGAACTTGCATGATCTGATTTAGTGTCTAGCCCTGGACCCAAATATTATTTACTATATGCCTTTAATTTGACATATATGGACTAATTGTTACCCTCAAGGTCATTAGAAAGCAGTAGACAATGTTTCTACCTTCTTTATGTTATCAGCTTTGGTGATATTTAAGCCAGTTGGCGGCCGTATGGTATTTTCTCAATTCCAGGGAGTTCCCATCACCACGATTCACCAAGACATTTTGGTACGTATGTTGCACAGGACATTTTTCTGGATTTAATACAGTTGAGATATCTGTTGCAATTGGTGACGATGAGTTCGGTCTTATTTTGTCATAGAATGACTGGATTATATGCGAAGGTCTCGACGAAGGTTCGCGTCTATTATAGAGCGGGTAATCCACTGGTCATTGCTGGTGATTGCTGGTCAATATCTGCACTTGATTGCGCCCACTTATTCGATGGTTGTACCAATTAGAATGAAATGATGGGTTGACTACTTGATTGATGATGACAAGGAAGTTCATGGATGTGCTAGTATTCGTTTCTCTACATGACGACTTTACGTGAGGTTACGTGGCATACAACTCTACTGTTGTCACGCATTTAATAATGTTATCCCTTTTTTCAAAATGCGGTATCTAGCAGAGCAGGTGCAATCTGATTTGATTAGATCTGATTCCAATCGGTATAGAGAAGGCAGCGTGATGGAGTAGAATAAGTTTTTATCTAGACACACAATCTACACCAAGAAAGATCGTTGAAGAATTTGTGAGTATATTAAGGCTTCTCTGGTACGTCCTCCATGTTTTTCTGTTCAGTGTCTCATGCACGAGCTCTCGTCTACCCTTGCTGAGAACTCGTGAAAATTAAAACCATGATTAATCTTGACTTGACAGTTCCAGTCCCTTCTGTAAGAGTCGCATGTAGTTGAAGGTACTACTGTCTGGATACCTTTATGTTGTGGAAACATGAAAGAAATGAATCATGATGAAGGGTTAATGACAATGTTAATATATCTGATACGGAGTATAGGCATGTTACGGGGGAACATAGCTAAAAAAGCTATTAGACGATAGAGCTAGAATAGAGATATCGGTAATCTAAAATACATTTTTAACACAGTGAACGTGCAAACGGCACAAATGTAGATTACGGATTTTGTATTCAGTATTAGGCCAGCTCGATTCACGTCAATAATTGAAATACCATTTTCGTCTGACTGTTAGCACCAAAACTCCATGTCGGTGCGAAGCAACGATTGAATAAACAGAAACAAGTATCTTGTATGAGAGAAGATGTAAACAGTCTCGATCTCAACAAGATATTATAGCACTATAACTAAAGTAATCTTGGATCCTGGAGAAGTTCCATGTGGCACTTACCCGCTGTTCATGAACTCTTCTAAATGCTCTTCCATATCTGTGGACAAGAGGTCGTTAAGATTTTCCGAGTACACAACTTTGCCATCACTGTTGTGTATCATTATTTCAACCGGAAATCTGTTAATAGGAAACACATTTACATGCAGATGTGGTATATCACATAAAGCATCGAACGTTGTTCATTTCGTAATTACAAGCGTCTGGTCCGTCATTCATAATTCAGCCGTCGTCCATTAAAGAATATCCGCGTCCATAATCCAAGGACCTCTTCCATATTCCATATAACAGTATTAACACCAATTCAAAAAGACAAACATAGTATTCATAAACATAGGCTAGTTTCCTGCAAGAGAGAACGGGTCAACAGTTTTCAATGATGCCGGCAAGAAATCATGAGGTTCCAAAAATGTCAAATCCGTATCGCTGATCAGTATCCTTAATCCAAAATATTCGTTGTAAAGTCGTCATCTAGAGAATGATGTATCTCAGTCACGCTTTGATTGTGACTGTTTATATGAGCACCATGAGGATCTTGAAGTATATGGGTGCATACGGCCCCTAGCCCCGGGTTAAGCGGGAATTAGACACAAGTTACGAAACGTAACGCCATAGATCTTGCACACTAACGCACGTTGCAATGATAAGATACCATCATCACCGAACACATTATTTCAAACTGGGTTTTACGAAAAAGAATGGAAAATGAAATCTTATCTGAAGGCGACAGCTGTAACCGCTGTAATTAGATGGCCTGGAGGTTGAAGTAGAACGCTTCATGTTCAAAGATATGCACTAACTGATCATTTTGGATCGACAATGATTTGGAAAAAGTTCAACTGAGATACCTGAGATATTTTTCTGATGTCCGTTATACATAACATAAGTTATTGACTTCCATGAAATTACATTATTGTGTTCAGAACGGTGTGACGTCCACCGAGACGGTATACGAAACCAAGACGTCATGACGTTTGCCAAGAAATTTGCCACGACGTTATTATACATGTATTAACGGCGTTACTGGGAAATGCCCTGTATCGAAGCGACTTGCCTTGTTTTACAATGTATCTCTTTGAATTAGGCATCATCACGGAATAATGGACAATAACTTTGTGATAGGATGGAAAATGTTTTGTCTGAGGCTTCACCCTTTAGTGTGTATAAGGTCGTTCGATGGTTGACCCCGAAACGTTGTAATGGACTAGCTAGTTTTAGTTACATACAGCGGTAAAATAATCTCACGTGTAAACGTCTAGTGCTTCCTTCGCCAATCGTGACACTGGAATCTCTTCCTTGGCAGCCAAAGACTGCAGATCTGCCAACAGAGACCACGAGCTGACAAAGTGGTCACTAAGAAACCTCATGACGGGCGGACTCCCGAGAGCACCGTCTCTTAGGGTCCGCCCAGAACCTGAAATATATAAAACGTTAGTAGTACCGTAAGTTATTCTGAGGCAGTGGTATGATTTTTCGTAGTAAGCAGTGATCAATTATTCCGTGGTAGGGGGTGATTAGTTATTCCTTGGTAGGGGGTGATTAGTTATTCCGTGGTAGGGGGTGATTAGTTATTCCGTGGTAGGGGGTGATTAGTTATTCCTTGGTAGGGGGTGATTAGTTATTCCGTGGTAGGGGGTGATTAGTTATTCTTTGGTACGGGGTGATTAGTTATTCCGTGGTAGGGGGTGATTAGTTATTCCGTGGTAGGGGGTGATTAGATATTCCGTGGTAGGCGATGTCTACGTCTGATAATAGATGAAAATGTATGGAATAAATAACGTTGAATGTATCCATTTGTTGTCTCTGATATGTGGGTTATGTCATGTTTTTTCTGGGGGAGAATGAGTAGTGTTAGCACTATGCAATACTGAAGAGTCAAAACTTCTAGTTCAGATTACAGTATGGGTGGGATGGAGTGTCTTCTGCAGTAATATTCTGCTATAACTCAACTCAGTATGAAAATAGGGCTGACTAGTTTACGTAGAAGGGTTTTTCTGATTTTTGAGGGATATATTTGGATATTTGAAGGGATTTTCAAACAGATGAACTTGGTTTTCAACGAGGAACTTGCCAGCAGATTTGAAAAATACTGACCGCGTTTGTCTTTCAAGAGCTTTCAAGTAACTTGGTTACAAGCAAATGTTACAACAATAGGGCTCGATTGTCATTGACATCCGCGATGTTGTAAAAATAACATAACGTTTCTTTCTGGAAATAATTTCTCAGAGGTAATTCTCCTTTATGTTCGTGCGAAATGTATCCCAGAGGTGCGTGGAAGGTTATGGGTAACCTACCTCAGCATGACTGATCAACAAGTACACCCCAAAGAACGATGGAATGTACAAGTTTCTTCTCATCCCGGGCTTTAACAATCGCCTCTTCGAAAGGTAGGTACTCAATCTGTAAGATAATTTATCCAAAATCGGTTATAATCAAATGAGCTCAAAAGTGGTTGCTATACATTGACAATTTGAGCCCGAATTTGCTAAAGTGTTGGATCCTATGGTCATGGAAAAGAAAGCATCCTTGGGTGTGGAAGAGCAGCGTACATTCCTGATATAAGGAGAGCTCGAGAGGAAGGCAGTCAATGATTTGAAGAAACTGTCGGCGAAAAATATTTTTATTAAGTAGAAATTTATCTGCTGTAATTTTTATAAACCCTAATAGCCACAAGATACTCGAGAAGTACACCTGCCCACAGATAATCGACCAATGAGTCCTAGTTTCAGGTAAGTTTATGTGTGAGGGTTTGAAACCAGGTAATCTAGATTTAAGAATAAATGCTATTACAGATGAAAGCCTCTGCCCGAAGAAGACACGGATGACATTAGTTTGAATTTTTGGAACGGTAGTAAATCATAGTCTCACTATTTACATTCCACTTAGTTCCTTATAACTGAGGTGTGTCACCAGTAACAGCAGAGAACACAACTGTCCTCCACCTGTGTACATACCTGTTTGAATTGGTAGAACGACTTTTCCAAGAGAGATTCTGCCTCGTCATGGCTGATTTCTTCCTGCCATACCAGTGTGGTTGGAGGGCCAGGAGCAGGTGGTGGTATTGAATGTGATGGAGTGTTGGGTCGAGAAGATCCTATTGCTTCTATTTCCATCCGAGGCGTGAACCCAATCTCTGCTACCAAATCTTCTGGGTTTTCATTATCGTTCACTATTTCCATGTCTAGATATGGGATAAATTGATAGATACGGTATATAAAATGACTTTTACAAATGAAATATATAAGCATGACTTGAAATTTGCGTGGTCTGAGCAATAATCAATCTAAAATGATATACATTTGCCGAATCTGGCGGAATATTATTGGATTTGATAACTTACCAACATTCAACTTGAATTTAGTTGGAACGTACATCCTGAATTTTCGTACATTTGAACCGTTATTGGAAATGACAATATTTCCTGTAAACTGCGCAGGCGTGAACCAGAACGGGAGATTTGGTGGTTCGTTCAACTGGAATTCAGCATGGAATCTGTAATACGAAAATTGGGATTTGGTTAGAGAATTTAACACGCGCAGCTCGGAAGTCTATTGAAGGTATTATTTCACGTCTAGTGTTGACAGCGTTTTGGATTCAAGTACACCTCTGGTGTATTAATGTGCATGAAGTACACCTCTGGTGTATTAAAGTGCATAAATGCTGCACCTAAGCACAATGTCATATCCGTCTTGACGATGACGATGACCTGTCCAAATATTTATCTTCAAAATGCTTCTCGCTAATATTTTCGGAGCCCCCCTCCCCTGTATAATAGCGAAATGATATTTGGAGCCCCCTCCCCCTGTATAATAGCGAAATGATCTTTGGAGTCCCCCTTCCCCAGTATAATAGCGGAATGTTGTTACGAAACTCTCAAAATGAATGAAAACAGGAGTCTGGATTATTATCACCGTTTCCGTTATGTATTCTTTGGAAGATAAATGGTAGCTTCATTCCTCTAGATCTAATACTTTAGATTTTTTAAATTGCGACAGGGCTTATTTAACCTTATCATGCCCCCTCTCTTATAGCATATATTATTGGGGTCATTGAGCCTATCATGCATATCCCTCCGACCAGAGGATAATCGGTAAATTCAAACTGGTGATCCTGAAGCTATGACTCAAATGCGGCCCCTTCCTAGGCAGCTCTCAAATCGGCCAGGACAGATAGACTTAACAGTGCAGCCCGTCTCTTGGTCTATACCTGTTTTATAAATATGTTATATTGAAAAGAAGTAATCACCTAAATGCAATATCGTAGAAGTCTTTGGTCATGGCCCGTATGACAGCATGACCTCCCTGTGGACCAAAACGTGTCTGGACGAATGGTCTTGGGTGGAAGGCCTTCAGTAACTCGCTGAGGACGGCCTCTATACCTGTAGATTGTGGGGGATCATAACGGTCATTAGGGAAGGACACATCTCGCTGGAGGTACAGAGCCCATGGAACACCCACGACACTAGTTAAGAGCGGAGGTAGGAAGTGCGACAGGTCTCTCGTGGAGATAGTGATGTTTGGTTTGGCTGCTGTGTTCCACTCCAATAAACCATTCCAGGCAGTTTCTTTTTGCTGTGAAGAAATTATGAAACTTATTCACACATTCAAACTGTTTGATCATATAGTCTGACATTTCATTTTGCTATAATATGGATTAGTGTAAAGGCGTCTCGCTTTAATGTCTTTGCGACATCATTGAAAACTGTTTACCGCTTCTCTCTTGCAGGAAACTAGCCTATGTTTATGTATACTATGATTGTCTTTTTGAATTTTGTGCTAATGCTGTTGTCATATGGAATATGGAAGAGGTCTTTGAATTATGGACACGGATATTCTTTAATGGACGACGGCTGAATTATAAATATTACGGACCAGACGCTTGTAACTCAATATACGTTCATACGATGAAATACCTCTACTGGTGAATATTCCTCGCTGGAACCTCTAAGACTAGAACGGTTGAGTGGTTCAAAGAAGGTGACCAAAGTTAATATTTCCTCGGTTACATTCAACCGTGCTTTATGCTGAAATGAGAAGATAATAACAATTAAAATCAGAATAAATGAGCCAATTTCCTGTAACATATATATACAGACTATAATATTTTCACACGATTAGAACAAAAATTATAAAACTAAAAGTGAAATTCTTCTTTTTTACGTGACGAGTCATTAGCATTTTAGGCATATACTTGGTGAAAATTTATATATATATTTGCTACATTATGTATATTGTGGGTTGCTGTATATGAGTAATTCCATGTTTACCTTCTGAAATATTTATTTACCTTCTGAGATATTTTACTGGCCACCACTGCGAACTCTTCCAAGCTGAGTACGCCATCAAAGTTGACGTCCAGGTTTTCGAACAATATTTCTTCGTGAGATTTCAAGGCTTGGTGGATCTTTTCGTTTTCCTCAACTTTCTTTGCAATTACGCCGATGATAACCGCGGCCACGCCCGCAATGATCCCCACACATACGCACAGTTTCACCCCTTCTGACTCAGCGGAATTCGTTGTCTTTCGACGCTTCTTCATACCAACGGTATCGTGAAGAGCGTATGTATATTAAAAATTGTCTACAGTGCGCATAATGTATACACCAGATACAATATAGAGTCAATTACTTACATACCGGACAGTAGGGACATTTAGTGCTAGCTGGAAACACTCAAACCGTTTTAGAAGCCAGACAACCCAACGAATATATTACGTAGGTTAGGCTGATCAGTATTCGTACAGCTCAATTATAGTGATAACAAAGTTGTGATATTATTGTGGGGACATGCGCATGTCCAGAATTATTAAGTGAACTCAGCCAGCTGTTGTGGAGTTATCTCTGTTACTTATCTCTGTTTGTCGACGCAAGGTCTTCTAATTCTCGTCTGCGGAATAAAAGTGTACAGACAATGGAGCCTACCATATTGTTTCAAGCATCTCAGAGATTCGAAGCGGAATAATGAAGCCAAGTCACTGATCCATTATCATCAGTGACATCTGTAGCTCCTTCCCATATTTTGGCAGTCCTCAAATGTCTGTCAGGTCCCAGGAGCCTTCTTTAGGAAGGCGTGGGCTTGTCTGTTTTACAAGAGGAAGTCTCAGAATTTTTGAAAGTTCATTCTTTTCTACACTCAAACACACTAGCCTCTAGCTCAAAATGTCAAAAATACCAAAAGCGTACTATTGCTAATCCTACTTGGACAATCTGCACAATTACCATATATTTGTGACAAATGTTAAATATAGTTTACACAGTGATACAATTTATCCAGTATATATTTAAAGTTTTATCAGAAATAAAATACGAAAGTTCAGAGAGTATCTCTATCAAACAACATCGCTGCCTCCTTGTCGACAATAATCAATTATGCATCTATTATCCTCAATAACTACGGGAATACATCAAATGACAGTTTGTCATGCTGTATAAATTACCAAGGTAGTACATTTTTCTAGCTTCCTTATGTGAATAAATCAGTGTATCTTCACTAACTAACGATCTGCAGCTGAAAAACCACGGCCATGTGGCACAAATATCTCATTACAACTGTAGACAGACTGCCGATATGCTTGGAATACTCATTATCACTGGTAAGTATCTCTAATGAACTACAGATATTAGAACTATAGCTACAGAACACACAACAGAGATATTCTACACAACAGCAGCTTTTAATTTGAAAACAATACAAATATAAACGCAGTAAATTGATGCTCGTCTCAATATATAGGACACAAGGGCTAGGATTACTAGTGATCATCCGGAGTATTGGAGCGATATGCAAGCGGTGGCAAAAATTGACGTCTGGCGACTAGAAAGCAACCATTTGACTCTGCAGGAAAGCATATCTTGGCACCTCACATTCGGACCCGAGAATACGGTGGATTCTCGGACGTAGCCTTAGTATCTCAGCCGCGCTTTTAATGCAGACGTTCATGTGGAGACTATGAAGTATCCACACGGCCCCTAGAATCGGCTTAGGCGGGATTAAGCCGTGAAATAGGGCCGTGGTGACAATTGGTAGTACATGTTGTTTCCAGGATCGTTCCGATAAGAGATAATGAGGGGGCTCGACAGAAGGAAATGTTATGTGATACTTCTGAAGTTATGGGAACAGAAAAGTATAGGGTTGTGTTGATGAGTGCGAAGAGGTATACGTGGCACTGATGAGAGGTCAGGGATCATATGTGGGGCGGTTTAGGTGAGACGGGTTGAACGGCGTGTTCGCACGACCAGTGCCGATCGCGGTGCAATGGAGTACCCAAGTACATCCGTCCACCCATCCATGGTACTATATTTGTGTGAAACTATAGGGCTTGGTATAATGTGGTAAAATTGTGGCATACTATCTTATATCTGTATGCTATAGTATATGTGTAGTACTCGCCAGTAAATCATAGTCCTATTGTATTTTGCGGTATATGTATCTGCTTTTTTTGTCAAATATTTCGCCTATTTTGCATCAATATATCTGAAGTTTTTTTGTTGTATCTTAAAAATGATCTTATAACAGCAGTTTAAGACATGAATGAAGCACCGTACCCAAATCTTACTTGTAGCGTAATGTTTGAAAAGGGTGAAAAATACAACTAATGCAATCGTATTATTGCTTGAATTAGACTGTGTAAATATATATAAAAATATAAATAAATAATATCAATAAAGTATAAAGGAATTTCTAAGAATAATCCAATGTGTAATTTACTACAGTTCTTCTTTCGGTATGCCGTTGCGACTACCCGGCCTTGCCTTTTGTGGGACACAGCTGTGCCATCGATCTGGTTGAACGGAATATGGACTGTAACATAAATGACATTTCCTCAGAAAGTTAGCTCCCATGTTGCAACAAAGATAGCAGTCCCTAGTCGAACCGAAAAGGCACACTGAAGTGAGAATTGCAATATAGTTTTTCTTCTAGTTTGCTGTTTTCTGGGTGAAATTCGTGAAATGATGACATCATATACAGGTTTGGTTTCAGCAAACTGGGGTCTATAATCTTCATATTCTGCTTTTAAAATACGCAGAAAAAGATGATCAACATATATTTAAATTTACACCAAAGTTGACGTTACGTACACGGCATAAAGGTACCACAGATCCATTACCACATTGACGAATTTTGGGCCCATTAGTAGCATGTGTCTTTCTGAACATTTCGTGGTGCCATGGACTGTAACTGAATTTGAACTAAAATAAAAAAATTTAAACAGCAATTCAGAAGGGGCTGTTACACAGGTTTTTCGTATTGGGGATTTTGTATGTGGAGCCTGTCCGTGTTTTTATTTTTTCGTTTATCAATTGTTCCGATGGGCTAGTTGTGGACTCAAATATAAGTTTATTTGTGCAAACACAATGAGACGGCGTTACTGGATATAAACGATTTTCAGGTTGTATGATTTCAATCATAGTTTTAATACAGCGTGTTGGTAAACTTTACCAGTAGTTTTATCCAGGGTTTCGCGTTTCAAATGGGGAATTTTGATCACTGATCACTGCAGGATCTGTAAATGTAAAATGATCTATAAAAGATCAAAGCACTGAGCATTTGTAACCATTTGTTACGAGGCTACCATAGCAGCAGCTCGCTAAGGGTTTCATTTTGGAAATTCTGAAGGATATGACATCTGAATGATTTGAAAATTCAATTACAAGGGTCGTGGCGATTCATGTTCAACCCTCCAACTGTATAAGTTTCTAAAATGAAACGGTTCATTACCGGTTGTTGAAACACCAAGTAACAAAAGTGATATTCTATAACCAGTAAGCTCATTTTGGCTTAAAACGATCTGAATATTAAATATCAAAGAGGAAAACATATACCATCATTTGTCTATCAATTATCTCTACTTCTCGGTGAGCCATCATAAACTTCATGCCAAATTTGTACAATATCTCGGCAAACAATAGGAAGGTTTGATGAAATAAACGTTCAAATTATCAGAAATTATGATGACAATAAACTATTTCGCATCTGGCAATTTAGATTTTTTCACCGACGGACCTGTAATTGATTAAGTAATAGGTTACTGATTATCTTCTAAACACTTCTTTTTGAGACGTCTGATGCACCACCGCAAGGCAGCAGCTAAGGTCTCCCAAACGGATAAATAAGTCCGTTTAGATAGCAAATTTTTGCTTGTTCACTTCTGTCGTTCATTTCGACAGGAGTCATCCCATTGTTACGGCGGTAAACGTCGTTATAGCCATACATCAATGGAGGCAAGACGTTTATGTAACGTTGAGTACTTGCAAATGTAAAACAGTTAAACTGACCTTATCTTGGTTATTTTGTTTGAGCCTTCGAAGGCCGAGGCAAGATTCTCTTTACCAAGCTTTAGCCAGATGATCATGTGTTGAGAGTATAGCCCGGTACATTTCGAGACTACATATACATACACACACATATCATGAATTCCACGAAATCTGTAACCAAAATGTAATTCCGTCACATAATTCAAAATCTCGGTTATGTCATTCCGGGGAAATTTTGCCCATGTTGTTGACCAGTCATTATCGCTCTTTCACATTCAATCGAATATACGTGCATTGCCGGGAACATGACAACAGAATTCATGTGTTTGGGTCTGTCCTCAGAATTTTTTAGACCGGATAAAATCGAAACTTGTAAAATAGGAAATATGGCCTTAAAACATAGACCAAAATGTAATTCCGTCACGCAGGTTTGCTTAAAGGTTATACAAAATGGTCTCAAAATCTGCTACTTTTTTGTGCTAAATTGTTGTAGAGGTGATTATATAGACTTGTTTTACATTTTTGTATGTTTTCAAACTGCCCAAGGTTGGAAATAGCAGCAGTAAAGTGCGACAATTTCATGCCCCTTTCAAAACGGCGAAAGCTGTGACCGCTTGACCTGTGACGTCACAACCTGATTACGATCTCGCTCAAATGCCTGTTGTGACGTCAAAATGTCAGCGACATCACGTTAGAACTCCCACAGTTGGGTGAATCTATCGTAACAACGTCCGACGTCATAGACTATGACGTTTAGGGCGCAATCGTAATCAGGTTGTGACGTCATGCACCAGAGGTCACGGCTTCAATACGTTTCCTCCCACATGTGTGCTATTCGTGTCCTGAAACCCTCTTCGACGACATTATTCGAGAAAAAAATACTAATCTGTTGTTTGGAACACTACTGGGTATGTTTTAATGCAAAGTAGTATGGAGTCATTTGGTATAACCTTTAACCACATTTATCAATTTGAAACTTTACTAGACGGAGATCAGATATAATCTAGTCCAGGCGCTCAGGATTCGGAAAAAACATCAGCTGAAATGAGGAACATTCGAGTTTTGATGGAATACATGTGTAACCGACACGTCTTCATAAGGAGGTTACTTCGCTGTAATTCCGTCACGCGGTATTCCAATGTCACGTGACCAGGTAGAAAACAATTGTATTTCCCTTTTTTTCTCATCCTACAGTTCTTAGTAATACGGTTAAGAAACTAATCTTCCAAAACAGATGTTACCATGGACGAGTAATAACAGGGGTTCAGAAGAACTGAAAACATGGGTACCTTGTAATTCCGTCACCCTGGAACTCATGATTATATGTTGAATATGTATACGTACCTGAAATAATAATCAGATTTTCTGAAGATCCAATATCTGCGAAATCGGCTTACCACTGATCGTCCATCGCACTCGCAACTTTAGAAGGTACCGAAGGTTTTAATTCATGTTTCTCGAATCAGAATACTATATATAAGTTATACCACTTACCAGGCGTGGGTGTACAGTCTGGTATTTCGTCGAGAAGATAAATATTTTCACGAGCCCGTGTATACCCACGCAAAAGACTGGTATAACGAAGTTCTCACATCACTGCAGCCAAAAGCAATGTGATACACCCATGTGATACAAAACCTGTATCACACCCTTACAGTTTGCTAACTATATTTTTGGATATTTTTCAACATTATTTTGATGTGAGAAATAAATTATAACACTCGTGGTCATTTATCTGATTTTTATCACACTCGTTTGATAAAACCCAATCAGATAAATGACCACTCGTAGTGATAATCTATATTTATCACATAGAAGCGTCATTTTCCTCGTTGGTGTAACATATATC
The DNA here is from genome assembly GCA_036873755.1 of Hanleya hanleyi. NCBI lineage: Eukaryota > Metazoa > Mollusca > Polyplacophora > Lepidopleurida > Hanleyidae > Hanleya > Hanleya hanleyi. Next base: position 123,614 of record JAVTVY010030812.1, read on the forward strand.
ACCAACCTGACAGAAAGATCAACGTTCATTCAATACCCGGCAACGTGAAAATATCGCTACGGACCGTAGTCTGACATGCAGCGTTGATTCCTTTTTATATGGTTCGCGATGAGCAATAAACTGGATGAAATACTCAGATGGCATTCTTTCGTTCATGTTTATGTGTATAGAAAGCTTCCGATGATAATTTATTGCTTATCTTCGTCCGCAAATACGAAATTTCTCTCACACAAATTGTCGCCGAGGCGATACACGCGCGCACAAACTCGTGTGGACAAATTCGTCTGAAACAGTCTTTGTCTGCAGGTGTTGCACGCGCGTCCTCGACAGCATTGGTATACGAGAATTCTCAATTGGTATACCAACTGTGGTCAACTGAGACCTGCAATACGGTCTGATACAATAGGACAATCAACCAATTAGAACCCTATACAATTTGCTCTGAAATGAGATCATTGTTAATATCTTTGAGGAGACCCATGTCTTGGTCGTTGAACAATTCGATGGGACACTCAGATTTAGGTTGAGGGATAATAAAGTATAGTAGTACAGTATTATTATAGTGTTTTACAGGTACATATACCCTTCGTCACATAGATGTTTTACCTGGATTAATTCATAGTTATACGCATCATGTTAACTATCGTAGTATCTGGATGGGACATTAAAGTGAATGAAGGGAATGAACTTGATGTTATAGTGTGAATATGACTTGACGAAAACTGACATATAAATGTTTGAGTGCAGTGTAGATTCACCGTATATCTAGTGCCGGGCAAACCGCTGATCATTTCGCTTTTCCTGTCCATAAGCGGATGTTTACTCTCCATGGTGGTAGATTAATTATAAATGTATTAATTAAAATATCGACAATAAATACCAGATTATTGCAGGACAGAAAAGGCAAACAATTGCCATTGATGATGGTAACATCAGTTCCATGAAAAAGTTAACCTAATGGTCGTTTTTCAATTAATATTGAACCTTGGATATCTATATATCAATTTTTTCGTCTGATTTTCGTTTCTGTAGTTAGATTATTATTTTAATTAATATCTAATTATAATACTCGCGTCGACAACCTTTCGTTTTCCCCGCAATTTTAAACTTTGAATGACGACTTTTTTTGGAAGAAACTTTCGCTCGTGTAAGAGTCCAGCGTTCTAAACATCTTGGTAAGTAATACACCATTTTAATCCTTATTTGTTTGGGAGTGTAACCATCAACAAATTGGAAACAAATTTGAAAGTAATAAATGAAAACAATTAGGAGACGTCGATGACGTCATTCTCATAGCGCCGCATGTAATTCCGTAACGACAATTTCGAATAGTTGTTGCAGAAAATTTGTCGGTAAGTTTAGTCTAGTTTTCTGCTTATTTCTTCCGAAGATTTCACACATTTTGTCTAAAACTACTAAAGTCTTCAGAAAAATGATTCAATTAACTTCCCTTACATGCGTTACGGATTTACAATGTTGGTCGTTACGGAATTACAACGATGTGCAATTCCGTAACGCTTGTCAATTTAAGACAGTTTGGAATTGATTGCAGCCACAATCCAAAAGACATATAGATATACCTGCTATGAATAATTATTTTCTCTGTAGCCAGAAATAGGCGGAAAAGGGGTGAATATTTATACCCTGTGGTTGAATATATCTATTGCTTCAATGACATTAAAAAGTTTACCAAAATAATTAGGTAGTAATGTCAACCTGGAAGAGAAAATAGCATTTAAAGTGGCAATTGCCACCTTTTCTGATGACGGTGTAGGCTACATTTTACATCGCCTATAAATAAATATAGTTAAGCCATACAAAGATTCTGTTGGAATTGAGACAGTATAGCTGGTCTAATTTGGGTTGAAAAGAAGACATGCGAAGGATAGGATGGAGCAGATACCTCGATTTTATTTGAGCAGTGCTGAACTATTGTTACAACACAGGAAACAGAATAGTTTATAATTATAATATATTTATATATAATGAAAGTAACATATATCAGTTTATATACGGTAAACAGAAAAATTGAAGAAACAATTAATGTAACCATTTGATAACCTCAAGATCACACTTTTATATTTGACTTTCAGATTCGTTCTGAAATATGGCGAAAACAAATAAAGAGAGACAGAAGGCATTTCGCGAGAGACTGAAAAATAATGCAAGGGCGCTGGAAAAATTGAGACAGAACGGCAGAAAGAGAAAGAGAAAGTCGAGATAGAAAATGACAAAACCAGAGTTAAAGGCTCTAAAAATACGAGTTAAAACAGCAATACGGAAGTATCGTGAGAGAAATATACCTGTATCGGAAGAGCCTAGTTCATCTGGGTATCTTTCTCCACCCGTAAATGAAGTTTATAAATCTCCAGCTCCCCTTTCGAAGGCAAAGAAGAAAGCTTTCAAGACTTTGCCCCGGAGTCCGACCAAGCGAGCAGCACTGTTGAAAACCCTGGCCAGAGACGTTCTGGGTGCATACTTCGTTCCATTACGATCTGGACGAGCATTTCCACTTGAAACAGAGAGGAGCATGAAGGCTTTTTTCGAAAACGACTCAATTTCTAGAGTCATGCCTGGCAAACGTGATTACATCACGCTCTGGGATGGGCCTGGGGAAAAAATCGAGTGCAGAAAAGGCATCTGCTATTGACTTTGGCGGAAGCTTACAAAGCAGAAACACAGATGTGCAAATAGAAAAGTCAACATTCATTGCATTGCGACCTAAATGGGTTCTTCTCTCCTCCCAGATGCCCCACAACGTCTGTGGCTGCATATAACACAGCAATGTTATTTTGTTGTTAGACGCTCTACACAGGAAATTTCCCAACAACAGCCCTCTTTACTCAAAACAAGAGTTTCTTGGCAAGTGCGTGCGTTCACTGGAAAACGAAGCTTGTATGTCTGATGATTGCGACACCTGTTGTGATGGGCAGCTGTATGATGCTAATTTCACAGGAAACTGGAACATGTCACCGTTGATGATATCACCTGGTTTCAGTGGGTACAGGTAGGAGACCATCGATACACGCAGAAGACAGAGGTCAAGGGAACCACCATGGAAGCTTTATTAGCCCTACGTAGCCTTCTTCCTCAGTTTATAAGGAACAGCTTCATTAAAACGAAACAGGCAGCAGCTTACGACGCCGATAGATGAGCCGTCACAAATCCAGAAAGCTCAACGTGTATTCTACAGATGGACTTTGCGGAAAATTATACCTGCCAATGGCCGGATGAAATACAGTCTGCACACTGGCGCCAAAGACAGGTTACGCTTTTTACAGCAATGGCCTACCATCGAGAGAAGGTGCTCAGTTACGTTATTGCCAGTGACTGTAACGAGCACGAGAAGCACTCCGTTACTGCATTCACCTCTAAGATCGTTGAGATTGTTAACGAAACGCTGTCAACAGTTCAAGCTGTTCATATATGAGCGGATGGACCCTCCAGCCAGTTTAAGAATAAGTTTATCTTTGCCCTTTTACCTGTTCTCCAAGAGAAGACCCACCTAGAACTGTCCTGGAATTTCTTTGCCACGAGTCATGGGAAAGGGCCAAATGATGCACTGGGAGGAATGGTCAAACGTACAGCCTATAGAAATGTGATGACAAGACAAGCCGTTGTTAACAGTGCAGTTGGATTTGCGGAGGCCTGCAACCAGCCGGAGAAATGCGCAACGGTATTGGTTATGAATAAAGAGAGAATCACACAGGAATGTAACTCTTTGGACGTCGACACCTTGAGGAGCGGCTTGAAAGGATTCCAAGGCACTATGTCAACACATTGGGTCACACCAACCCATGGAATACACAGTATGACCACAAATTTCTACAAAACTGCCTCGGAATCAAAGATCCGTCGGGCTTGACGTGAAACGTATAGTTGAAGGATTAAATCAATCGATTAGGTGGATTGATTCAGCTCAGAGTAGTACTTCTCGTTGTGTATTATAGTTGTATATGACGGATTGACAAGTTGAAGAATCTGATGAGTTGCTATTGGATTTATCCAAACTATGATATATACATGAAGACAATATAGTATACGTCTAGCACGTATGAACAACTGAATGCAACTAAATTGATATCGACAGTTAAAGCGTCTTAGTTTTCAACAGCACATGCAGTCTGGAACGTTACGCATAATAGAATCAGATTACGTTATCATAGCGTCATAAAGATATACCACAGACATGACGTCATTACGTTATAAGGTAGAACGTTATATTGACGACGTTACGGTATAATAGTATCCATTATTCTAGATGACGTTATTATAAAGTTCATGTTTGTCGATACTCGTCGACATTCTGGGGGCGCGAAAGATATACGTATTGTATACGTATTAAAGTCATTAACATGTTGACGTGTGAAGAAAATATGCGTAAAACAATAATATGCATTATTTGGCGCTAGCACAAATATCAGTTCATATATTTGTATGTCCAATACGTTCAATTACAGTTTAAGAACTTATGGCGTTAATAATACGAATTTTACGTATACTGTAGTATCAGTTTAATTAACTGATTAGTATCAAATGTCATTTTGTCCACCCTTTAATGCGTTCCTTAGCCTTGATGGCTGCAACTCGTTTTGGTAGAGTATCTACTGACGACACTAGTTTACTGTTATGTGTAACTTCTAAAGGAAACAGTTTCACTATCGGACGATTCGTTTGTCCTACACTTGTTCGAATTTTGGCTGAGCGAACAAGCCCATCATTACCCGTGTTCAGTTCCTCAACAACAGCTAATTTCCACATTACACGAGGAGAATGATTTTCATGAATCTGGACAACATCATCGACTTGAATCACTTGATTGTTATTGCCAGATGTACGGTGGAATTCCCTAAGGGAAGTTAGATATTCAAGTTTCCGTCTGGACCAAAACCTTTGAATAAGTAATGCTTGTAGTTTGACTCGTTTGTTGATTGTAGTATGATCACCAAAGTCTGGTTCACGGAGTTCATCATTCTCAACGGGAGGATAAGGTAATGAAGTTATTCTTCTTCCGTATAGAATATGTGAAGGAGTCAAGGGTTCCGCATCTCCTGTATCTGTAGACATATATGTAAGAGGTCCGTCGTTGATTACAGCTTCGATTTCAGTAACAATAGTTTGAAGCATTTCCAAACTGATGTGAGTTCGACCGAGAACCTTTTTCAGACAGTTCTTTGTCAGTCCTATTAGACGTTCCCACCAACCTCCATACCATGGTGCTCGTTTAGGTATGAATTGCCAATCTGTACCACGGTTGCTGAGTGACTGTTTCAGTGACGGAGATTGAAGCAAACGAGATAGAGTTTCTGAAGCAGCTAGATAAGTTGATGCATTATCCGAAATCATAATCCTAGATAGAGATTTACGGCTTACAAAACGTCGAAACGCTCGTAAGAAGGAATCTTCTCGGAGGTCGGGAACAACTTCCAGATGAACTGCTCTTGTCGATGCACACGTAAAGAGACATATGTATGCCTTAGATTCGGATCCATCAGTGTTTGTAACGTATAATGCTCCAGTAAAATCTACTCCTGTAACACTGAATGGTGGTGATTCTTGTAATCTGATTTTCGGAAGAGGAGGTGGGTCCGGAGCCGAGTACGGTCTTCCGATAACTTTGCGACAAGTTACACATCTGCGTAGTATCCGTTTGACACATTGTCGAATTGAAGGAATCCAGAATGTTTGACGGATAAGAGTCACTGTAGAATTCAGACCCGCATGTAATTGACTGACTAGCTTTAGACATAAGTTGACGAGATTCTCGGAAGTAGTCTAAAGCGTCACTTTCTGTGGGAACGCTGGATAGAATGTTGTCGACATATAGATCTCGTTTCAATAACTGAGTAACTTGAGCGTCATTCTCATCCATGTGTTTCAATAGCGTTGCATTGAGGATAAACGGTGAACATGTTGCTCCGAATAAAACTGCCTTGAATCGATAGGTGCATAACGGACTATTTGGGTCGTCAGGATTTTCAAGCCATAGAAATCTGGTGACGTCACGATCTTGTTCATCTAAGCCGACGTGGAGAAATGCCTTTTCAATGTCGGTGGCCAATGCAAATTTGTTGAGTCGAAACCTCATTAGGATCGTTGTCAAACAATTTATATTTAGTGGGAAAGTTTGTAGACAGTCGTTGAGACTTGGATGAGCAGAAGATTGTCGACAACTACAATCATACACTATGCGAATCGGAGTTGTGGTTGAGTCTTTCTTGACCGCATGATAGGGATATAGTGAACTGGATGATTTGGAGAAACGGTTGTGTCAACTTTCTCTATGAAGTCACGGCGTTCCTGGTCAGAAATAATTTCACCATATTTCTTGAGTAGACTCGTTTCTTGACTAAGTCTCTTTATTGTATTTTGTGTTCTCCGAAGTGTGACATTGTAGTTAGTAGGTAATGGAGGGTGATCATCTTTCCACGGCAATTTCGCCTGATACTGTCCATCACGCAAAATGATAGAGTTATCCTGATATGTCTCTAGGATATTCTTGGTGTTCTCATCTGATTCTCGGGTACTAATTCCGAGACCTTCCAATTCCCAGAAACGTTCCAGATTGAATTCTTCCATTTTATGGGAGGTTAGAAT
>JAVTVY010030813.1:0-120472 GCA_036873755.1 Hanleya hanleyi
CATATTATATATATATATATATTGAAAAATGGAAAATATGGTGATAATGAATGAATATGGCGTTTCCATTACATATTGCGTGAATAGTAATATTGTCATAAACGGCAGCTCATACTGTGCTGTGGATCAAAGAATCAGTGAACTTATGAGACTGCTTTCTCGTTTTCGTGGGCATATTCAACCTCAAAATGCATGAAAATCAATTTCACATTGTATAATTATTTTAGTTTAAACAGTATTTTATTTCCATAGTGTAAATATGATGGAAATGGGGATTGGAGAACAGGCAAAGCCTATATAGACCCCTCTCCCCACATACAGAAGATTTATTTATAAATGACACAGTGGTTAGGTCAAGTGTGTAGTAATAAGTACTGATTTGGTGATAATCGGTAGTGAGTGCTACAATATATACAAAAGAATAGACAGGTAGAGCGTGCATATGTAAAAACATTTCATACGCCATGCTATGCACAAGTGTGATAATCCCGGAGAATGTAATAAATTAGTAAGACATATATCTAGAAGCGACCAGTTTGTCTGATGTAGTCGTGGACAAATGAAATAATATTGCTGGTATAATCGAGGTTTTTATAGGAGTCACCAAATAACACGGTATGAATATCACAGTCATTGCCAATTTCATGAAATAATTGCTCTCTTTGAATATTATATAATGGGCAAACGAAGAAAAAATGGTATGCAGTTTCATACGCATTACCACAGGAGCAGGCTGAAGATTCAGATATGTGTTGGTTGTACATATCAGCCTTAAGTAGACTGCATCCTAGTCACATTATGTCCATTGTTACAGTTCCGAGAGAATATTTGTAAGTTGGGGGACGAGCGAATATGTAGAGCAATGTCGTTCCATAGGCGGATTCCAGATGGGATAAATAACTGGTAATATTGGTTACCTCTGCATCTTAATGTGCGGAGATTGAGGTTGTTTCTGAGAGGATATTGGTTATTTTCGCGTACATATTCAGGCAATAATTGGTAGAGAATTGGTGGAGTTTGCTGATTAACCATTTTATACATAAGTTTGACTTTGTGATGTTTTCTACGCAATGCTAGTGAGGTGAATCCTGTTTCTTCGTATAGCAGCTCGTGACTCACCCCGCGAGGTGAGCCACAGATTGTTCTTATAGCATCTAAATGTAAGTTTTCTAGGATGTTACTTTGATAATCCGCACAGTTGTCCCAGACTACATCAGCATAATCAAATATGGGCAGAATGAATGATTTATATAATACTTCAAGACTTTTCCTTCTTAATTTATATTTTAAACTTCGGAGGCAATTTATCATAGGTCCAACTTTTTTCGCAGTCGCATCGATATGTGATTTCCAACTTCCGGTAGAATCAAACGTTACACCAAGATGTTTGTGCTGGCGAACCTCCTCCAGTTCAGTCTCATTGAATTTCAGAGATGGATGATCAGAGTTTATTTTCCGTGAAAATAGAAGAGCTTTGGTTTTAAATGGGCTGAACTCAACGAGCCATAATTTTGCCCACCTTGATAATTTTTGTAAATCAGAATTTAGAAGTTGCCCCGATGCTGCTGGATTGTCGACAGTAATGTAAAGAGAAGTATCATCAGCGAAGAGTCGTATGTTACAATTGAGATCCTTTATAATATCGTTAATATAGATGAGAAATAATAATGGGCCAAGAACGGATCCCTGTGGAACCCCTGCAGGAATGATCATAGATTTTGATACGGAACCTTCAATTACAACGATTTGTGATCTGTTTTTAAGGTAGCATTCAAACCATGTGAGTAAGATGCCTTTGATACCTATAGACTCAAGTTTATGTAGTAATCCTTTATGCCACACTCGGTCGAATGCCTTTGAGATGTCGCAGAAAACCGCTCTAACTTCTTTACCTTCGTCTAGGGCATGGCATATAAAATTGTAGATATCCACTAATTGATATGTGGTACTATTTCCCGGTAGAAACCCTGCCTGAAACTTTGTCAAAACATTATTTTCTTGTAAGTATTTGAGAAAGTACCCGAAGACACATTTTTCAAATACCCTGCTAATCGTGCTGGTAAGCGATATCGGTCGGTAATTAGCCAGATCATTTTTGCTACCCTTTTTATGGGTGGGCGTTACATGGGCTAGTTTCCAAGACTCAGGAAAAACCCCTGAGGCTAAGGACTTATTGAAAAGATTATAATTATTTTGACGTACTAATTAAAAATGAGGCCGCATACGTAGACCCTTCCCAACACTTGGGACTTCCACTGTGGTAAAAATTATTGATATTCGCATAGGTCTCCGTATAGATGACGGTGTGGTGAGGGACATTCGGCGTTTCAAACCCGTTATATCGTGTAATTAAATCGTGTTATTGAATAAAACCTATAACGTAATAATGTTGGAACTGAAGTGAAGACAAAGTTTAGGACTGTATATTACCAGAAGTTCATGAAAACTGAACTTCTGATATTATCTTATCTTAGCTGTTCTTTTTTTCTGTAACCAGTGCATAATTAGTTTTTATTCAAACAAATTAATTGTATTCTAACTTCAGTTCTATTTACTTGCACGGCTCACCGTCCACTGGTACTGCACGGGTCTGGGCGCATAACGCACCAATTTCGATCCAATCAGTGTTGGTAGCGCACAGCTCTGATGAGTGAAGTATGCCAGTATCGATTTCTGCAGGGACAAAAGGTTTATTGCGTGTGTACTCAAGTTCCTAGCCACGACATGTATAATTAAACAAAGATATAAAGACCGCTTCTAACTAACACATATACCCAGGTTACGGTACTGTAAATGACTTGACAAGGCGGCTCCATGGTGACGAGTGTTGTCAGGGAGTCGATCGTTGATTTTCGCCTATATAAACCGTATATTCTCTGTACGATTTACAAATCTCACACATCGACGCTTGAATGTCCATCGTGTGTTATCACATCTACGTAACTGCCACCAGGAACCTTTTGACGGACCTAAAAAATATCCGAAAATGGTGAGTTCTACGTTTATTTCTTTTTTTTTTATAGATCAAGATGGATAAGAATTGTTTAATTTTGTTGATTATTGTTAGCCAGACCATATATAGGCTTGTATTCACTCTGATTAGCTCCGAGGGGTATCAATACAATCCATGGATCCATAGAAATAATTTAATAATAGTTTTTTTTAAAAATAGATTAACATGGATAAGAATTGTTTTATTTTGCTGATTAATGTAAGTTAAGCCATATATAGGCTTGTGTTCACTCTGATTAGCTCCGAGGGGTATCAATACAATCCATGGATCCATAGAAATAATTTAATAATAGTTTTTTTTTTAAATAGATTAACATGGATAAGAATTGTTTTATTTTGCTGATTAATGTAAGTTAAGCCATATATAGGCTTGTATTCACTCTGATTAGCTCCGAGGGGTATCAATACAATCCATGGATCCATAGAAATAATTTAGTAATAATTGTTTTTAATAGATTAAGATGGATAAGAATTGTCTTATTTTTGCTGATTAATGTTAGTTAGGCCATATGTAGGCTTGTATTCACTCGTATCAAGGAATATGAATACAGCCATGCAAGATCCACAAAAAATAATGCTGATTAGATACCGGTATATATTTAACAGGGTACATTTCCATGAATATATATTCGGATGAAGCTCTTTTTAGGAATTGATTCTATTGATGGTAAGCTCTCTAATAATTCGTTCATCTTATTAACAACCAACCTTACCAAAATGTTGTCTCAAAAATTATTATCAGTGACTTCCTTTTTTGTACTATTTAATTAACTTAAGAATATAATTCTTGTGATTTAATTATTGTATAGACCTGCCAATTGATAAAGTGTCGAATAATTGAGTCCGTAAACGTGCCCAACGGTTAGTTTACGCACGGTTAGTGTGGGAAAGTTTATCCCGCTCACTAAAATTTAAAAACTTTCCCACACTAACCGTGCGTAAAATAACCATTGAGCAAGCCTATGAAAACATTATTTCTATTGTATTGGACTACCCAAATTGATTGTCAACAAATACTATAATGAAAAGTTGAAAACTTTGACAACCTTTCTTCTCTTTCTTGAAAAAAAAACCCTCGTCCACTGATGCTCCCGTCTCGGTTGGCATCGTACCGACGTCAGTGGACGAGTTTATGTGGTCTCTCAAATGGGGAGTGATACTGTCAGCTGCGTCAGCTGTTTGGAAATTACGTGGATAAATGTTTATTTGTGTCGCTTTGTTAATTAATTTCACGATGGAAACAACAGTTAAATATGAGCTACCGTTTATGACAATATTAGTAGCATATTATATATATATATATATATATTGAAAAATGGAAAATATGGTGATAATGAATGAATATGGCGTTTCCATTACATATTGCGTGAATAGTAATATTGTCATAAACGGCAGCTCATACTGTGTTGTGGATCAAAGAATCAGTGAACTTATGAGACTGCTTTCTCGTTTTCGTGGGCATATTCAACCTCAAAATGCATGAAAATCAATTTCACATTGTATAATTATTTTAGTTTAAACAGTATTTTATTTCCATAGTGTAAATATGATGGAAATGGGGATTGGAGAACAGGCAAAGCCTATATAGACCCCTCTCCCCACATACAGAAGATTTATTTATAAATGACACAGTGGTTAGGTCAAGTGTGTAGTAATAAGTACTGATTTGGTGATAATCGGTAGTGAGTGCTACAATATATACAAAAGAATAGACAGGTAGAGCGTGCATATGTAAAAACATTTCATACGCCATGCTATGCACAAGTGTGATAATCCCGGAGAATGTAATAAATTAGTAAGACATATATCTAGAAGCGACCAGTTTGTCTGATGTAGTCGTGGACAAATGAAATAATATTGCTGGTATAATCGAGGTTTTTATAGGAGTCACCAAATAACACGGTATGAATATCACAGTCATTGCCAATTTCATGAAATAATTGCTCTCTTTGAATATTATATAATGGGCAAACGAAGAAAAAATGGTATGCAGTTTCATACGCATTACCACAGGAGCAGGCTGAAGATTCAGATATGTGTTGGTTGTACATATCAGCCTTAAGTAGACTGCATCCTAGTCACATTATGTCCATTGTTACAGTTCCGAGAGAATATTTGTAAGTTGGGGGACGAGCGAATATGTAGAGCAATGTCGTTCCATATATATATTATATATATTCGGATGAAGCTCTTTTTAGGAATTGATTCTATTGATGGTAAGCTCTCTAATAATTCGTTCATCTTATTAACAACCAACCTTACCAAAATGTTGTCTCAAAAATTATTATCAGTGACTTCCTTTTTTGTACTATTTAATTAACTTAAGAATATAATTCTTGTGATTTAATTATTGTATAGACCTGCCAATTGATAAAGTGTCGAATAAACGCATTTCCAATTGAGTGGCTATACACCGCGAGCACTATATCACTGCCCCATTACCATTCACATTGGAGACCAATTTTTGGGAGAGACATACAATGTACACGAAATATGTTGTTATACCCGCTACAATACAAGTTAAGGGAGAATATTTATGACCTACCGTTGTTCCCTTACAAATATGTCTTGAGTATATTGAATTGACAGAGACGCTGTATAGAAATAACGTCTTACTCTGGGTATTGATTATTGTGATTATACCGGTAGTACAAATAGAGTATGAGGGGACGAGCGCGGCGAATGGACATATAATAATTTTGCTGCAGAACAAAAATTACATGAAATTTTAGCTCCATTGAATCTAAATGCATTATGAGCGAAACTTGGCCAACATGTTAAGCTAAACTAAATGAACAGTTCTGTTCAATTCAAACAGAATACATAGGAAATAATATTTCGGAAACCAGATAAATCCGTGGTAATAAAAAGTTATGAAGGAGGAAATGGAATCCGCTACAATCTGAACACGGTTATCGAGCCGTCTCTGACACAGCATAATTTAACGGTGCTCCTACCTGAGCTTGAAATTGATATTGGTTCGTGTACCACACAGACGGTGTACATGTTCAGACGCGCTTTCTGTTAATATTAAACCATATAGTTGTTCACACGATTCTTGGTGTGTGAACAGAGAACACATGCGAATGGTTCGGCATATTGGTCAGAATTTGCCATTGAACTAATGTATGAAGATTTGGCGTGGTAGTTGTTGTATTACAGGCATCCTATAGGTAACAAGTAAACAATCCAGACGTTGTCAACAACAAACTCGCTCCATTCCATCCAATTCTGGTGAACTGTAGCTATTCGATCTAATAATCATTTCATGGGATTTTCATTTTATCTGTAATGAATAGTTTATTGCGTGAAACATTCACCACACAGGGTTAAGAACGCATACATATAAAACAACATTACTCAAATATAACAGCAAGCTGCAATGTAGGGGGCCAAGATACAGTCCAGGCAAGCTACATTTTGGGATGAAGTAGCATTGATCATTTCACCTGCAACCAAAGCGTTAAAAAGGCACCACGGAATAAAAATAATGACACGTGCTATTCCGTAAATGTGAAAGGGTTGTTTTTTTAAATCCCCATCCTACAATATAGCATCTGCAGAAGTTTTGTTTAATCACCACAAACAACATTGGAAAGAGCATATGTGCAATGTATCGATTATCCGAATTTTTTTGATTTCGTAGACTACATAAACGGTTTATGGACAACGCGACATGTTTGCAGAAGTTTATTGATGCTTTTGTATTGAAATAATGCAGTAAAACATGAATGTGAAAAAAAAAAGCAAACATGTATTTTACACAAGAACACTGAAATTTAGTGTCATGCTACGCGTCGACTCTTCGTACAATTTTGCTTTCACGGATAATTGACCTGTTTATGGGCAATGCAACATGTTAGCGGAAGTTTATATGAATTTCACCCAAACGTAAATATCACCGTTACACAATAATAGTAGTTACTGTACATTGATTTTCCACTCAATTTGGATTTCACTGACTACGTGACAGATGACCATGTATGGCACATGTTGGCGGAATCCGTGATTGTTACGGTACATTAAAACCAGACTGTCAACAGCCTACTGCTTGGGGGTGCTATGTACTATAATGTCTTACAGGATTGCCGTGTTTAGCCCTACGTTTGGTGCCTCGCTGTGATACCACTCTAAACACAAAAAAACATTCATATATCATATATCAAAGTAAATGTATCTATCTCAGGAACATTTTCATTCCAAAACATAGAACGTTCGGAAAACAATTGCATAACTGGCCTGTCATTTCCGCAACAACAACAACAACAACAACAACATCCAAATGTAATCTGATTTTCGACAATATACACCAAGTTCTCCTGATGGCTGGGGTTATCCACTACGCAAATGAGACAGTTATATTCACTACGACTCAGTCAAGTAGCTCCAGTAGTTTTTTTCCCATTGACAGCTCGTTTGCAGTGCAATAAGTCGTCTGATACAGAGACAAAAATTGGCACCTAAATGATACCCTCGTTCCCATACGCATGATGTCACCAATTTACCACTAAGTTTCATAATTTTTTTCTAAATTCATCCATTCTGATTTTCTATCAATCTTTAGGCTGAATTTATATCAATACAATCTAAACAAATGGCATTTTCAATTTTACATGTCTGTTCTGGGGGAATGCCACTGCGTGACCCTTACAGTATTGGGAAACTCCCTTGTTTTTTCTACGAAACAGTGCCATGCCACCATTTGAGAATACCGGAAAAATCATTTAAGCTAGGATTAAATGAAATGAAACAATAATAGTAGCTATGATATTATTTAATGATATTGATAAAACAATTGAGCATTTAGCAAGGGATATTATTCAGTGCGGGATATTCTTTGCCGCAAGAGTATAGTTACCAGTGAAGGATAATCCGTCAATTCGCAAATTTGGGTGATTTTCATCTGAGAATAACGGGAAAACTATTGAAGCTAGGCTGAAACGGATACTATATTTCCGAAAGAGCTGCTCCTGGACAATATAATACGATAAACTGCAAGGCTGTACCTTTAATAGTTCCAGAGTTATAGCGGGTACAAGATGTATTCTGTGATGTGTTCCGTTTTTGACAAAATTCAAGATGGCGCCCCATCCAAATCCGTTATTTGAAAATCCGACAATTTTGATTGGTCAATGACGGCCATTTTAATTTACGGAGCAAATTTTCAAATAGTAGTTTGAGAGACCCATACTCAACGATCATGTGTGCCAAGTTTCGTGTCAATCGGTTTAGCGGTTCAGGACAGGAAGATTTTTTTCAAAGATTTTCGGCTAAATCCAAGATGGCCGCCAGAGCTTTTGGCCAATCGGCTTCGTTGGGGGGTATGCATCAGTTCCCATATGGGCCAATCAGCATGTGAAGTTTCAGCGACATCGGTGTATCGGAGTTCACTGTACGAGTGTCACAAAATCTGGCGGAAGACAGAATACCAATAACAAAAGGTGACCAGCCATACTGGCTTGGTCCCCTAATAAATTACATGCACACATGCACCAAGCAGACAAACACATTCATGATATACAGATATACACAGACTTACACTCGATACTTTATGAACGTTGTACCATTCTCCTTCTCCTTCCAGTATATATTAAACAATAAATTATTTCGTACGATCAATTCCTTGAAATATCATCCGTTAACAACAGCAATATAAGTATACCCTAACTAGAGGCATGTGCTGATTGTAGCCTACTGTTTTGAAACGTTGGCTTATTTAACAATCCAATGTGTTGCAAGTATCGCAAACGTTACGTTAACTAATGCCATCCGACACGGCATGACAAAGAGTAGGATTTTGTGTTCATTGTAGCACAGGGATTTGGGACGAGTGTATGTGTGTTTAGGGGGGGGGGGTGTCGTAGGTGGAGGTGGTAGAGAAGGGGTGAAGTGACGCATTGGGCCTATATAGGGTCTCCCATACCCTATCAATAGACTAAATAAAAAACTCTTTTCTTGAATAAAAATTCAAACATATGGTACAGAAACCTCTTGCTTTCTTACTTTACTATAAGGATATACATGCATGAGACCCTGTATAATGAGACTCCATATACTGATTGCTCCACATAGTAGGCTTAAAGCTTTAGAGACTCCGTATACAAGGGCGGAAACCAGTCTACGCCACCTCATTCCAAATCTTTACATGGCGTTCACAAAAATTCATTCGGATAAAATCTCAAAATCAAAAATCGTGTGCACTGCAATGACTCTGCGACCTGTTATAAGAGTGTGTTTTTGTCTTTTTTTTTCAGAGGGAATGCATCAGTGTTCACGTTGGTCAGGCCGGTGTCCAGATGGGCAATGCATGCTGGGAGTTGTACTGTTTGGAACATGGTATTCAGCCGGACGGTCAGATGCCCTCAGACAAAACCATCGGGGGTGGGGACGATTCCTTCAATACGTTCTTCAGTGAGACTGGTGCGGGTAAACACGTCCCCAGGGCTGTCTTCGTCGATTTGGAACCTACTGTAGTCGGTAAGTGCTAATTAGTTAATTTATATATAATTCCACCCCAATACCATGACAAGAGCCAATGAAGTTTGTGTTGCTATGTGTAATAAATGATTCAAATTAACATCTGTCGTTTGAGTGTGAAATGTGAAATTTGTTTGAAAGCAAACGGGTAAAGGTTGACGGCTTTTAAAATTAATAAATATCCATTTTGCCGACAATCGTGAGTTGGGATCTTGAGAAATCTCAGCTGAGAAGCTACAAAGCTATCACATGGGAAAGGTATGGTTCATGTACATTGTGTTGATAATAACATGAAATAACGTCTGCTTTCGAATCATTTCAGATGAGGTCCGTACTGGAACGTACCGTCAGTTGTTCCACCCTGAACAGTTGATCACCGGTAAGGAAGATGCCGCCAACAACTACGCCCGTGGTCACTACACCATCGGCAAGGAGATCGTCGACTTGGTCCTTGACCGTCTCAGGAAATTAGCTGATCAGTGTACCGGCCTTCAGGGATTTCTCATCTTTCACAGTTTCGGTGGTGGTACCGGGTCTGGGTTCACCTCCCTCTTAATGGAACGTCTCAGTGTCGACTATGGCAAGAAGTCCAAGTTAGAATTTGCCATTTACCCAGCACCGCAAGTGTCCACCGCTGTGGTTGAGCCATACAACTCTATTTTGACCACCCATACCACCCTGGAGCACTCGGACTGTGCCTTCATGGTCGACAACGAGGCCATCTACGACATCTGCCGTAGAAACCTGGACATCGAACGCCCAACCTACACCAACTTGAACCGTTTGCTCGGCCAGATTGTCAGCTCCATCACTGCCTCTCTCCGCTTTGATGGTGCCCTTAACGTCGACTTGACTGAATTCCAGACAAACTTGGTGCCGTATCCACGTATCCACTTCCCTCTGGCTACTTACGCGCCCGTCATCTCTGCCGAGAAGGCTTATCATGAACAGCTGTCCGTGTCTGAGATCACCAACGCCGCCTTCGAACCAGCAAACCAGATGGTGAAATGTGACCCTCGTCACGGTAAATACATGGCCTGTTGTATGTTGTACAGAGGGGATGTTGTCCCCAAGGACGTCAATGCCGCCATTGCTACAATCAAGACGAAGAGAACCATTCAGTTCGTCGACTGGTGCCCCACTGGTTTTAAAGTCGGTATCAACTACCAGCCACCCACTGTTGTCCCTGGTGGTGATTTGGCTAAGGTTCAACGTGCCCTCTGTATGTTAAGTAACACCACAGCCATCGCCGAGGCCTGGGCTCGTCTTGACCATAAGTTTGACCTGATGTACGCCAAGCGAGCCTTCGTCCATTGGTATGTCGGTGAGGGTATGGAGGAGGGGGAGTTCTCTGAGGCCCGTGAGGATCTTGCTGCACTAGAGAAGGATTATGAAGAGGTCGGAGTTGATTCCGTTGAGGCAGAGGGCGAGGAAGAAGGAGAAGAATATTAAGAGTCGACCAGTTCTCAGCGTTGCACCATGGAACGCGGAGATTTTTCCGAAATGCGAATTATCTGAATTCCTCTACAGATTTCCAGCAATGTTATTAACTGCTGCTAAGAACTTCTAATTTAAGAAGAAACCCCAATATCTGTGATCTATGTCATGTGAAATTGCAATCAACGAAAGCAATAAAGATCATATTTTATTAAGAGTCGATTGTTTGTCTATGATCTTTTATTCCGCAGCTTTTAGCGTAATAGAATATACCGTTATAGTGTAGGCCACAGATTCGACATTCAGTATCAAGCCGGCGTCTACAAAAAAAATTCTAAACGGCATAATATGAA
This sequence comes from Hanleya hanleyi, assembly GCA_036873755.1. Taxonomy (NCBI): domain Eukaryota; kingdom Metazoa; phylum Mollusca; class Polyplacophora; order Lepidopleurida; family Hanleyidae; genus Hanleya; species Hanleya hanleyi. Next base: position 11,280 of record JAVTVY010030813.1, read on the forward strand.
AATAGGAACACTTCAGCTGTTTCTTCTGCAAGAGAGAAGCGATCAGCGGTTTTTCATAATGGCGCAAACATCATGATGTTCTTTTCGGGGAATCTTCCATCTTTCTTATCCAAACGAATTTTTAAGTTATCTGAAGCATTATGCAATTTGATTAAAAACATATCCACAAACCGATTCTCTAACTCTCTAACTCAGTAGTAAGACGGAGAGTGCAGATGACATGAATTAAAATTTCAACTTGAATCTGGTCAAGTGGACAACCAAAGGTCCCCAATTGGTGTTGAATTTATCACTCTCGTCTGACGTCGAAACCGTAGCTCTTTTCTATGCAACGTAGTTCGGATAATTTTTGAATAAATACAAAGCAAATTTCAATTATAGATAATTCTTCATCACCTTTCGCAATGGATGGGTCGGTCATATATTTCCCTGCAGCAAGGTAATTCTAATTTTGTTTATTTTGAAATTTGCCAGTTACTAGATCTTGTATCCCGGTGAGTTGGTTGTTTAAGAAGACGTCTGCCCTATCATCATATCATACGTTCCATTGATTGGTCAAATATTATGTAGCCGTAAAGAGCAAATTTCGTGCCAGAAGGCTACCGAGGGTCTTGAGATAGGAGTGAGTGAGTGGACGAATAGAATTTAACGTCGCTTTCAACAATATTTCAGCTATATCACGACGAACCAACTAAGCACCACCCAGCCAAGTTGTGTTCCTGCTACTTCATAGAAGAAATCTTTGAAGCAGCATGGAACCAGACACCCTCCATCCACCCTATAAAACACTGAGGACATCACACTCACGAGACACAGACAGGACGCTTACATGGTGCAATAAAGACAAGTGATGTTACTGTGCTAGACATCACATCATCAACTTCCTGCTGCTTATCAGCAAAATGCATTGAAGCAACAGGAACCTGTACCCACCCAACCACCCGCGAGATAGGAAGGAAGTCAGATCCAGTTCGAGAATAGGTTTTTTGATCTGTTTTTAATCAAATTGGAATATAACCTACATCAGTTTCTCTTGAAAAGATGAGTGTTCATTTAAAAGATTTGGAGAAGTAAAACACATGGCCCTCAAGTGACAAGTTACAAAACGTAGCCGAAGATATCGTATTTTGCCGTCAGTGTGTTACATTTATTACGGAACTTAAAGGCGTTAGTGAAATAGCCTTGACTTAAGGGTTTCTACAATACTGTTCTTTTATGCGTTGAGTCCACAGGCCCTCAAAACAAGAGTTTTTGGGGGTGTGGACGGTGGTATTACGGTGAAGTGTCGACATATGGGGTCTCTATGTATAACCTCATTTTTTATATAAAAATACACCGAGATCTGAAACGCACTTTGGGAGAAACGAGAAATAAACGGTTTACCTCCAAACAAACTACATCAGCATATTCTACAATTGTCACTCTATATATTCCCGTCGTCAAATTAGTAAATTTGTGCAATGTTATACCTTTGTCGGGCGATTCAAAATCCTACCTGACTGTCCATTCAACCCGGCACAGCGAGATGAAGGCCCGCTTCTTTCTCAATTCTGATTGGTCAGTCGCGAAACGCCTCCGGCAAGAGAGGTCACACACTGATCAGCTGACCAATCAGAATTGAGAAAGAATGTCGCTGTGCCGGGTTGTGAGGGCCTGTGGTTGAGTGAAATCGCGATGGTCACATTTCCCTGAAATATTGCTAGCCAGAAATGGCTAGTCAACTATATAAAAATTGTCCAAATGTGATGACTATCAGTCGCTTTCTTTCACAGTGTGAATATGGGTGGATATGTGTGGTGTGTGTCAATATGGTTGGATATGCGTGGATATGTGTGGTGTGTGTGAATATGATTGGATATGTGTGGTGTATGGGAATATGATTGGGTATGTGTGCATATGTGTGGTGTGTGTGAATATGATTGGATATGTGTGGATATGTGTGGTGTGTCTCAATATGGCTGGATATGCGTGGATATGTGTGGTGTGTGTCAATATGATTGGATATGTGTGTATATGTGTGGTGGGTGTGAATATGATTGGATACGTGTGGTGTGTGTGAATACGATTGGATATGTGTGCATATGTGTGATGTGTGTGATGATTGAATATGTGCGGATTGCGTGATTATGATTGGATATGTGTGCATAATATGATTGGATATGTGAGCATATGTGTGGTCTGTGTGATGATTGAATATGTGCGGATTGTGTGAATATGATCGGATATGTGTGGAGATGTGTGGTGTGGGAATATGATAGGATATGTGTGGATATGTGTGGTGTGGGGATATGATTGAATATGTGTGGATATGTGTGATGTGTGTGAATATGGCTGGATATGTGTGGATATGTGTGGTGTGTGTGAATATGGTTGGATATGTGAAGATATGCGATATGTGTGGATATGTGTGGTGTGTGTGAATATGATTGGATATGTGTGGATATTTGTGGTGTATTTGAATATGATTGGATATGTGTGGATATGTGTGGTGTGTGTGAAAATGGTTGGATATGTGTCGATATGTGTGGTGTGTGTCAATATGGTTGGATATGCGTGGATATGTGTGGTGTGTGTCAATATGGTTAGATATGTGTGGTGTGTTCGAATATGATTGGATATGTGTGCCTATGTGTGGTGTGTGTGGATATGGTTGGATATGTGTGGATATGTGGATATGTGCGAAAATGTAGAGCTGGGTGGATGTGTATGGATGTGATTGTGTATGGATGTGTGTTGATATATGTGGTGTATGTGGTTATATGTCGAAATATTTGGCTTGTGTTGATGTGTGTGGATTTGTGGATGTATGTGGAGGATTTGCATACATATAATATCATTCAAGAAGATTTGATAAGCCCAAAGGCATATTCATTGGAGTCGAGCTGATTCTTGATACAGCTAAAATTGAGGCCATTCACAAAATCTTCCACAAGAAGCATACGAATGTAATAGAAAATGGAGATTAATTGGGTTATCTGAAACGTTATTGTTCTGATCCAAGCGTCGTAAGGGATCCCGAGATCTCATTACTGTGCTTTGTTGAAACCAGAGCTCAGTCAGAAACTTTTAACTGAGACTAGGGTGGTGGTCTGGGGAGTGACTGATTTGAGTTGTAGACTTGTTTTTCAGTATGGCAGATGTGTCGCTTTAAAACCCTCATGTAGGCCACTTGACTGGAAATGAGACAAGAATATCATTTCTCCAAATAGTCGGGTCAAGAATGTCAGCTTGGTATATCTCTCCAATTTTGCCTTGAGACAAGACAACCCACAATGAGTCGTCCCACATGGGTAGATGGAATGTCATTTCCTATTTTCTCTTCTTTTATTGTTTAGTCATATGAGATAAGCCAGTCTGATTTCCCAGCCATCTTCCCTCTTTTGATTATTTAGATACGTCACATAGTGATTTTGGTTTCCCCGTTCTATTTTACTCTACAAAGGAAACACCACATTGATTTGTCCACCATATTGTTAGATGGAATGTCATTTCAAATTTTATCTCCGTTGCAGTTTCTAACCATGCTAGACTTGTCAGTTTGGCCTTTCCCTCTCATTTTTCTTAAAGACTATGAGTAGCCCCTTGGGTAGTCGGAATGTAATTTCCCAAAATATTCACTCTTGAATATTAGTTATGTCAGATAAGCCAGTTTGATTTTCCTCTCATTTTCCCTTCACATTGAGTTGTCCCTCCACATTGAGTTGTCCCTTCACATTGAGTTGTCCCTCCACATTGAGTTTTCCCTCCACATTGAGTTGTCCCTCCACATTGAGTTGTCCCCCTTAGTTAGATGGAATGTCATTTCTAATTTTCTCTTCTATGAATTTTTTAGCAATGTCAGATATGTCAGTTTGGCATGTTTCTCCCATTATGCTATGGCATTTTGCCCATTATGCGTGTTTTATGAAGTTTTTCAACACATGTTGTTGAATGATTTTAATAGCATGCCTCAGTCACAAGCCCTGTCACAAGTCGCAAAGCAAAATGAGAGGAAAGTCAGACTGGTGTCTCTGATGTGACTAAAAAATAAAACAAGAGGAAATAGGAAAAAACATTCCATCTACCCATGGGGGACTACTCAATGTGGGTTATCTGTCTCAAGGCAAAATGGGAGAGATATACCAAGCTGACATGTCTGACATGACTATCTTGGAAAATGACAATCTCTCAAGGGTGACTACTCAATATGGAATCTCTATCTCGAACCAAAATGGGAAAGAAATGCCAAACTGGCCTAAGAATTTCAAAGGAGAGAAGATTGGAAATGACGTTCCATCTAACGAAGGGAGACAACTCGATGTTACATATCCTTCAGAGGGCAAAATAGGAGAGGAATACCAAATGAACATGTGTTCCGTATTCAGATATTCAAAAGAGGGAAAATGGGAGATAAATTTACCTGGCATATCGGACATGACTAAATATTCCAGGCACAATCTTGAGAAGTGGTATTCTGTCTACCAAAGTGGGTCTACTAAGTATGACTCATTTATCTCGAAGTGAAATGGGAGAAAAAATACCTTTCTGTCGTATCTGACATGATCAGAAATGAGATTTCATCTAACGCAAATTGGAGAGTTACACAGGTACCAAACTGACATACCTTGGGAAATGAAAATCTATCTACCTTAGGAGGAAAATGGCTCCTCTGCCTCGAAGTAAAATGGGAGATCTACATCAATATCTTTGGGAACATCAACCTATTTAGTTAAAAGGGGGGGGGGGGGCTACTCCTATGGCTCCTCTGTCTCTTGTCTCGAGGTAAAATGGGCGAGAAATACTAAACTAACGTATCTGACATGACTAAAAATTCAACGGCAAGTAGTTAGAAATGACATTTCATCCTTCTGAGGCCGACAACTCAAAGTGGTGTAATCTTCTGACTTATCTACATACCGGGTATTCAAAAGAGGGAAATGGGAGAAAAATCAAGCTAGCGCATTTGACTTGACTAAACTTCAAGAATGAACCTTCGGAGATTACATTCTATCTACCCAAGGCGGACTACGCGATATAATGCATCTGAATTGAAGCCAAATGGGAGAGGAATGCCAACCTGATATATTAGACATGGTTAAAAATTTCAGAAGAGAGAAATTAGAAATGACATTCTATCTAACTTAGGCGGGCTACTCCTTCGGCTTATCCTTTGCAGAGTGAAATAGCACAGAAAGATTAAACTGACCTATATGAGATCGAAATATCCAAAAAAGGAAGATGGAAGGGAAATCTGACAGGGTTAAGAATTTCAAAGGAGATAAGTTTGGAGATGACATTCCATCTAACTAAGGGGAACAACTCAATGTTGCGTATCCTTCGCAGAGTAAAATAGAAGAGCAAGACAAACCGACCGGTCTACCACATGCAAATATTCAAAAGTGGGAAAATGGGAGGGAAATTAAACTGGCGTATGTAACATGACTAGAAATTCAAGAGCGAATCTTGAGGAAATGATATTCTGTCTATCCAACGGGATTACTCAAGATTGCCTGTGTGACATATCTGACATGGCTATAGAAATAACATTCCATCTAATCAAGGAGGGCACTCCATATCGCAGAGTACAATAGGAGAGAAAGATCAATCTGACCTGTCTGATATATCTAAATATTCAAATGAGGAAAAATGAGAGTGAACTCAAACTGGCGTATCTGACATTGACTAAAACGTCAAGAGAGGAAACTGAAAGGCCTGTCGTGATTCCTTAGATGAAGGATTGACCATTGTTCATATCCCCTTATAAGTCCAAAGTACAATTTTGTCCAAATTGATCTGATTGACATCGTGGGTTATCGTTATAGGCTGACTTTGAGACAATTCGACCTTGGAGCGGAGGTAATCATTTTCGGGTCAGAATCTCCGAAAGAATTCCTGAACTTTGACATGATGTCTTTGGGAACGTTTTAAAATGTGGCAGTATTCTTGCAGACATCAAACTTTATTCCTTGAGGTAGAATTGTATCACAATATGAAACATTGGTGATGTTGGTGAAAAGACTGTGTGTTTACATGCGGGATAACCTTAAATGACAGGAATAGCTGATAATCTAGTCAATTGCTTATTGTCAAGCATCAAGCATTTGAGCCTCGTAATGTGTGTGTATTTTTGAGAGAAGGATGCGTGATATGCGAAAAACTCTGTTTGTGTAACGGTAATGAAGATGATTTTCTTTACAATCCAAAATCTGCGAAAACATATTTTTCTTGAAAAGTATATATATCAACCTGATAAAAATTACAATGGTTAGCTCCAGAAAAATGGATTTATGCTCCATCATATGTGCTGTCTGACCTTTTTTGGGTACTTTTTGAGGCATTCATTGGAAAGAATGTCTCTTGTAACACAAATATATTTGCTCAAACCCAAATATATTTTCACACAAGATATTAGAAAGTTTAATCATTTGAAAGTATCAAGTTTGACTTTGGTTCGAGGTATCACATTTTTGTGACAAGAGAAAATCTTCCCTATAAATGCCTCAAATTATTTCCAGGCTAATACTTCAGTATATATTCTTCAAGAAAACTGTGGTTTTGTTGGTTTTGAATTGAAAAATAAATCAGTTTTACTTCCGTCATAGAGGAAGGAGTTTTTTTTTAATGTAAACATCACATATCCTTTCATCTTATTACATAGCAAGTAGTAAAAATCTCAATACGCAGTCCAGCACGTGAGATACGGCAATGTTTGTGCGTGTTCAGAAGAAAGCTATCCTCATACACGCAAGACAAGCACTACACATAGTGTAATATTTAACTGGAAACGTGAAAATGGGTATGAAATGTGGAATACAGATAGATATTAGCATGCTGAATAAACGTGGTTATGGATGCAATGTGACGGCGCCACACGCAGGGGTTCGTTACCGTTGTTAATCGGTTAATTAGGTTGATTATAGGGGGGTCGAGGTAGGGAATCAATTTATGCTCTTCTCGACCCCCCCCCATAATCAATCTAATTAACCAATTAACAACTGTAACGAGCCCCTGTGGCGCCACATGGCGGCCTTGGCTGGTCCAGCCTTTGTCATCATCTAAATGCTCATAAAATCTTTGATCTGGATGGGGTATTATGATTTTGGATTTTAATTCCTGAAAATGATTACAGATATGTTGGATGAATTCTTTAAACATGAAAGAGTTGACAATTGCTCATTATATTCGGGTCATTTTTAGGCCGAATCCTAGTTGCGAATTATCATTAGTAAATTAATGGCGGCCATTAGAGGTGCTCAGCAAATTGAGGTTTCGATTCTTCCATAGTTTTTACTTGATATCAATGACACTAGTTTATTTCAACAAAAATAACGATTCTCTATCATTTTCATCATTTTATAAGATTCAAAGCCGAAAATTAAAATCTCGAAAATATTTATACATGTGACTTGAAAACTTTTATAGCTGTGTGTTTTATTTGAATATGTAGTTGCAAAAGGTTTGGACAAAGGTTTATCAAATTTGCTTTGAATTTTCAGGCTACATGCTTTTTATTCATTGATGAATATAACTAGTAAACGTTTCACGAAGTCTTTTATCTGATCGAAAGATATCTGTGTTGAAAGATGTGTCTGAAAGATGTACAAACTTCACGAGTTTCAAAAACTGTAGGATATAATCATCTGAGTAGCCAGAAATGTTTCGATCAAACCATGATCAGGCGATGTAGAATCGGCCATACCCGATTAACTCACGACATTTACTAAAAATAGAACCAGCCCCAAAGGTGTATTCCATGCCACAAAGTTCTCTCAGTGAAACATATTCTGATCGACTGTATAGATTTTAAGATTGTAAGAGATTCTTTTTATCAAGTAGCTACTTTAGAAGATCTTTTTAGTCGGGTAAAAGAGGACTGTATTTTAGATTATTTGAAAGGAATTGGTTTGTTGCATAAGTTTTAGTGTATGTGCATGTTTTTGGTGTGTTGTGTTGGTTACATCTGGATTGCTGGGTTGTTGACTTGTTTTTGTTGGAATGCTTGGAGTTTTGTTTGATCGTCGCTATATAGCTGAAATATTGCTGAACGCGACGTTAAACTCTAATTCTCTCTCTCCTAGACGCTGGTGCTTTTTGACAGGTGTTAGTTTGTACATGTATCGGTGGACTTGTAGCCTAATACACAACAGGCTGTGGTATCTGGTCGTTCCAACGATATGACCAAAATATCTGGTCCGCCCGGAACTCTAAACCGAATTTGCCATTTTTCTCATTCGTTTTAATGCTATGAAATATTCAAACCCTAAATAGATATCTGCTCGCTTTGCCTAATCTGTATATGAGCGACGCTGTGATTGATATATAGAGTAGCCCGACCGTGCCGCTATCAAATTTGGGCATAACCGAGTTTAAGACCCATTTCTGAACAGCAATATATCAGGACAATGAGACGATTTTACCCAACACAGAACAGAACATTATTACATAAACTTGTCAGGCAAGCCTCCAACTTTGTAAAATTCTCTGAAAAAATGTCATACACTGACGGCAGAATACGATCGATAGTTGCTGCTATGTTTGCTTTAATTTTAATATTATGCCGTTTAGAATTGGGGCTAACAGTAAAACGTAATATTTTTTTCTTAATGACTTTTCTTTTATGGACGACAGCTCAACACTGAATGTCGATCATGCCGCCTATACTATAGCGGTAAAAAGCAAAAACGCCATCTGATGCGGAATAAGAGGTCATAGACAAAAATAAGCCTTGATAAGATCTGAATTTTATTGCTTTCATAGAATGCAAATCAAAATTTCACATGGCGTAGATCACAGACATGTTGGGGTTTGTTCATAAATAGGAAGTTCTTAGCAGCAGATTGGTGGAAATCTAAAGAGGAGTTCAGAAAATTACTTCGCATTTCGGAAAAATCCTTTGCATTGTATATTGAAGAGAATTTTATCGACTCCTAATATTCATCTCCCTCTTCCTCGCCCTCTGCCTCGACGGAATCAACGCCAACCTCTTCGTAATCCTTCTCTAGTGCAGCAAGATCCTCACGGGCCTCAGAGAACTCCCCCTCCTCCATACCCTCACCGACATACCAGTGGACGAAGGCACGCTTGGCGTACATCAGGTCAAACTTGTGGTCAAGACGAGCCCAGGCCTCGGCGATGGCTGTGGTGTTACTCAACATACACACGGCACGCTGGACCTTGGCCAAATCGCCTCCTGGGACAACAGTAGGTGGCTGGTAGTTGATACCGACCTTGAAACCAGTTGGACACCAGTCGACGAACTGAATGGTTCTCTTGGTCTTGATGGTAGCAATGGCGGCGTTGACGTCCTTGGGGACAACGTCACCTCTATACAACATACAACATGCCATGTATTTACCGTGACGAGGGTCACATTTCACCATCTGGTTGGCTGGTTCGAAGCAGGCGTTGGTGATCTCAGCCACGGAGAGCTGTTCATGGTATGCTTTCTCGGCAGAGATGACCGGGGCGTAAGTAGCCAGAGGGAAGTGGATACGTGGGTAGGGCACCAAGTTGGTCTGGAACTCTGTCAAGTCGACGTTAAGGGCACCGTCAAAGCGGAGAGAGGCAGTGATGGAGCTGACAATCTGGCCGATCAAACGGTTCAAGTTGGTGTAGGTTGGACGCTCGATGTCCAAGTTCCTGCGGCAGATGTCGTAGATAGCTTCGTTGTCGACCATGAAGGCACAGTCCGAGTGCTCCAGCGTGGTATGGGTGGTCAAAATAGAGTTATATGGCTCAACTACAGCCGTGGACACTTGCGGTGCTGGGTAAATGGCAAACTCTAACTTGGATTTCTTGCCATAGTCGACGCTGAGACGTTCCATCAAGAGGGAGGTGAATCCAGACCCGGTACCACCACCGAAACTGTGGAAGATGAGGAATCCCTGGAGACCGGTACACTGATCAGCTAGTTTCCTGAGACGATCAAGGACCAAGTCGACGATCTCCTTACCGATGGTGTAGTGACCACGGGCGTAGTTGTTGGCGGCATCTTCCTTACCGGTGATCAGCTGTTCAGGGTGGAACAATTGGCGGTACGTCCCAGTACGAACCTCATCTGCAATGATTTGAAAGCAGACATTATTTCATATTGTTTAAAACACAATGTAAGTGAGCTAAACTTCCGCACCTGATAGCTTTGTTCTTATTCAGATGAGATTTCTCAACATCCGAAGCCCCGTACTCACACGATGGTTAGCGACTCTAACAGTCCTGGGCTTTTCGGAACCTATCCTAGCCTGTATAGACACCCTGCTAAATATTTGTCCTTTGAAGTAGAGGCTGAAAGTTATCACACTATACCTTGGGTCAAACTTCAACAGAAAAGGTAATAAATTACAAGATGGCTCCTCTGACGACGTCTCTTCCAAGAAGACATTGTTTGGTCGTTTTTATGGTTAGATTTTTAGATGTTTTTATTTATCTGATTTTCATCTCAAAACATGCATGATGAATTAGTATCGAGTAATCAGATGTAAAATAAAATATTTACTGCCCATATTTATCCGCATAAAAGCAAACGTTTTAAAGGAAAAATAAGAAATCTTCGCTGTATTGTTAGCCCCAACATGGCGCCATTTTGAAATCACCCATGATTCTTTGTTTCCGTGTTTTGTAGTTCTGGAGATAGATAGAAAGTCCCCTCCCTTGGAATGGTTAACAACCATCAATCTTTATATTTGTGCTTGCGAATATTTTTCACGTTTCCCATTCGAACTACAGATGATAATTTGAAACTTTTATTACAAATAGCATCACTAATTTGATCAATTTCTGCTTTATGATATTGGAATGAAAATATTTATAAACTGATTAACTGGTTAGCACTTACCGACTACAGTAGGTTCCAAATCGACGAAGACAGCCCTGGGGACGTGTTTACCCGCACCAGTCTCACTGAAGAAAGTATTGAAGGAATCATCCCCACCCCCGATGGTTTTGTCAGAGGGCATCTGTCCATCTGGCTGAATACCATGTTCCAAACAGTACAACTCCCAGCATGCATTGCCCATCTGGACACCAGCCTGGCCAACGTGAACACTGATGCATTCCCTCTACAAAAAGACAAAACAACTCACTCTTAAAACAGAATACACTCTTACGACTGGAGGTATCTCAACAAACGGTTGCAAAGACAATGGAGTGCACAAAATCTGTGCTCTTGAGAGTGAGTTCACTAAACTTAATGGAAGACAAGGTAATAAGCTAACTTTGTGTTGGAATATTTCCAGATATCCAAATCTAATCTCTTAGTAATTTATGATATTAATGGCATTATGGGGTGAGTGAGTGAATAGAATTTAACGTCGCTTTCAACAATATTTCTGCTATATCGCGACGAACCAACTAAGCACCACCCAGCCAAGTTGCGTTCCTGCTACTTCAAAGAAGAAATCTTTGAAGCAGCATGAGCTAAAGCTAAATTACCTGAATTTTAGGGGATTTTGCGTACCTGAATAGGGTCGGGAACTCACTAATCAGGGTGATAAATCTACCTGGAAAATCCTCTCATTTTTCAGGGAAAATCCTCTCATTCATGGATCTTTTTCCTGAAATTCAGGTAATCATCCCTGAATTTCAGCCAAAATCCCTGAAATTAAGTTGTGCATATACAACCTGATCAGCTCATGACTTTTACCTGAATATTTCTGAGAGTTTGTATATCCACAACTCAATTTCAGGGATTTTACCTGAAATTCAGGGATAATTTCCTGAAATTCAGGTATATCAACCATGAAGTAAAGCTAAATTACTTGAATTTTAGAGGATTTTACGTACCTGAATAGAGTCGGAAACTTACTAATCAGGGTGATAAAGTTGCCTTAATTTCAGGGAAAATCCTCTCATTCAGGGATCTTTTTCCTGAAACTCAGGTAATCAGCCCTGAATTTCACCCAAAATCCCTGAAATTGAGTTGTGGATATACAACCTGATCAGTTCAGGACCTTTACATGAATATTTCTGAGAGGTTGTATAGTATATCCACAACTCAATTTCAGGGATTTTGGCTGAAATTCAGGGCTGATTACCTGAATTCAGGGAAAAGATCCCAGAATGAGAGGATTTCCCCTAAAATTAAGGCAACTTTATCACCCTGATTAGTAAGTTTCCGACTCTATTCAGGTACGTAAAATCCCCTAAAATTCAGGTAATTTAGCTTTAATTCAGTTTATTTCAGGTAAAATCCACATTACACATTACTGTGCGCATTTTCTATATTAAAGTTTGTGTATAAGATATACCGATACACAATCGTATGTACGAAGGACTAAATATGGCCAAATAGACATTCAAAACCCCTCAATCATTTATGAATATATTACCAGATAACTTTGGGATTGTATACGCTGTGGATCAACATGGAGGAAGGGCCAGTTTGCCTTCATCATCCAACGGTGAATCGCACAGTTTTAATCAACGAGGGCTATTTTATGACCATTTCTTTATCTTATAGATAATAAAAAATGAAACCACTTGAGCTTGAGATGACGTATTCGGTAATGATTACACACGCGGATGCACGCTATGCGACAATCAAGGGAGATAACCAGAAAATATACACGGTTGTGTATCAATTATACACAGTATATGTGTAAACACAAGACAACTTATTGATGCAGATGCATCAATGCCGGCGGAAACGTTTGTAGCTTATAATCTGCGTATTACACAAGCCGATTACGTGTGCAACTGGTGAATACAGTTCACGATGCACCATTATGGTTAACAAAAAACGTCGATTTGTTTGTTTTCGTTAAAGGTTTGACTAATGTGGTTCGCGCAAGGACCCATCTGGAGAGTGTGGGGTTAGCCGGAAGTTAAGTGCTTGCTGGCAAAATGTGCACATAAACCGCATGTCCAACTAGGACTTTGAAAGTAATGTTCTATGGTTGACATATTAAGTCACTTCATATAGCCTGATGTAAGAGTTCGCGCTGTGGCATTATATTGGACCCATCATCAAGCCACTATTTCTTTATTGATGTGTGTCATTGTAAATTAAGCCTAGATCGACTTTCTCTATACATCAATCCGATCCGCGTGTTTTACTGTTTCGAGTTTTTAGGAACTCGCAGTTCAATCTCAAACATTTTGCTGCAGACGTACATGTGAATAACTTGATCAGGTTTGGTCATCGATTTGGTCTCTCAGCCATAATAAAATAATACTAAAGGACATTTATTCGATGAATTCATTATAACAGAATTAATATTAATGTTTTAACCATGAACGGGTGATACAATCCTGTCGTTTTACGATATGAAAGAAGTTGGATCACTCCACGGCACGTCTGTGAAGTATGGCTCGAGAAAACACCTGTTACTCGTCCAATATCAAGATGGCCGCTCCCATGTTTACTGAATTCAGATATCCGGCGGCGCTGCGCCGCCGGAAATGAAGGTACACAGTGGTAAGTGTACAAATATGTGCAAGCTACTTCTGAGAGTGTATGCAGTATTGTGTGTTTGAAACAAAAGCTCACTGGGTTGGTTGCTTTGTTATGTACATAACTTTCTGACATCGGACCCGGATGATTCCGGGGTTGACTCATCCTCGCGAGCCAGTATATCGATCGATCTGTTGGGATCTGCGAGGATTTAGGATTTACCTGGAATTGTGAAGATGGGGTTGACTGAGGTTTGAGCATGATTTGTGTTGAGTAAAAATATATGTATCTCGAAACATCATCAACCGAAATGATAGATAGACCTTTTGTTGTTATTCTCCAAGGCTATACAAGGGGGACAACCTGTCGTGTCAGTTTTGAGGGTCTCAACCTCCAAACAGGGTTGTCTCCACTTCTGCTATGTTAAATCTAGCCTAATGAGAGAGGACACTGTTAGGACGTTGACAGGGCCTCCTACATGTATACACTATCTTAGTAAATGTAAGAACACTATAGGGGTTTATTCATCATATCCTGGAATTCTTCTGCATCAAAAGAGAAAAAAAAATATTTTGTCTTACATATTCTAGGCAGGGACTGCGGATCAAAGGGGTCTGAGTGTGCTTCAGCCCCCCCCCCCCACTCTTTGTGACAACAATTCCTATTTAAGGGTGGCAGCACTTAACATGGGCCCCCCCCCCCCCCCCCACCCCCAAACACTTCCATACACGCTACGAGGCGGCTGCTAGGATAGGATATTCTTTTATAAATTAAGGCGCTTCACCGCATTCTTCACTCTTCACCGCCCCCACCCCATCCCCCCACCCCGCCACAGCTATACACACATACTCCGGTCCCTGAGCCCTGTGGGAGAATGAACACAAACTCGTTCTGTTTGTCATGTCCTGTCGGATGGCATCCGTTAAAGTAATATTTATCATATTTCTCTACAAGCTAGCGCGTTAAAACAGTAGGCTACAAACAGCACATAATGTATTTCGATTATACATGTATATGGCTGACGTTAACATTTGATTATTCTTGAATAAAGCCTCCACTGAAATGACCGTAGGAATTTTTTGTTGTTGTTTTAATATAAGATGGAAACAAAATATCACAATGTCCATAAATCACATAAAATGATGATTAGATTGAACAGGTGCACTTCAGCAGAACCTAAGGTTGGGTAATTTGGTTTATGTGTCAGCTGATTTGTTGTTGACAACGTCCGATTTGTTTACCTGTTGCCTAGGGTGCCGATACAATAAATCAATACCACGCCACGTCGTCATACATTAGTTGAATGACAAATCCTGGTCAATTATACAGAACCACTGGCATGCATTCTCTAGTTTCAACACTACCCACTATATCTCTTTCTTAATATTAACAAAAAAGTGCGTCGAAACAGGTACGCCGTTTATGTGATTGGCAAACGAACCAATATACAATAATCTCAGGTAGGAGTGGCTCCTTTATCCCAGATTGATCGATACTCTTGTTAAGATTACAGCTATAGTTCCAGTCATTCATAACTTTTTAATATCCACGATATTCTAATCAACAGCCAGGCATGTAGTGTGAATATTCCTTCAGCAATTATGTCCTGTGGCTGTACCTGGGATCTGTCTTGCAAATATTCGTGCATCTACCTAGTATAATCCGTGGCGTGTCCGACTCCTCCTCCTACTCCTCCTCCTCCTCCTCCTCCTTCTCCTCTTTACTCACTGCACAGCGGGTCGCATAGGTGTGGCGCGGGATAGGGTGGGGTTTTCACTACCTGAGATTCCATGGGCCAGGCTTACACCCTACAGTAGAATGGGTCGACTGCGCATGCGCGATGAGTAGTGCACGATGAGTAGTATAGAAAGGGCACGCGATCTCCCTATCCCTATAGGTGTGGCGCGGGATAGGGTGGGGCGAGAGACCTGGTGTTTTCGCTACCTGAGATGGACCAGGCTTCCACCCTACAGTAGAATGGGTCGACTGCGCATGCGCGATGAGTAGTGCGCGATGAGTAGTATAGAAAGGGCACGCGATCTCCCTATCCCTATAAACTAACCCATGGGGGTGAATGAACCCATGGGGGTGAATGAGCCATGGGGGTGAATGATCACTCGTTTTTATAAAAGGCAAAAAAGCTGTGTCAGATTTGGTCGATTTCTGAAATATTTCCTAAATATTCCGAATAAATTGAACAAAACTGTTCAATAAGGTTGCTTATATGTAGTCAACAGAATATGTCATCCATGATACGTTTGGGTATATTGGGTTGTCTGTGCACAGGGGACCTTACTGTATGTAATGTTATTCTGCTGCGAAATAATTCATTAAATATTCATTCGTCGCGCCAATTTCGATACAATCACGACAGACTTGTAACAGAATAATGGTAGGTCATAAATATTCTCCGCTAGCACGTCAGTATATTGTTACGGGCTTAACGACATTTTCCGTTTACAGTCTAGGTCTGTGTCGAAAATGGTCTTAGACATGATATAGTGCAACTGAATTGGAGCAATGATATAGTTCGCGCGATGTAGCCTCTCAATTGGAAGTGCCTTTGATGACTCATTTATTCGACCCTTCGTGTATTCGACTCTTTGTATGCCTATTCAATACGTTGCTCGAAGAATTCAATCACACGGATTATATTATCCCACCCAGAATGAGGGCTGATCAAACTTTGTTGATGAATTTGATGAAATAATACAAAAAGTGATAGCCACTGATAATAATTATTAAAACAAAATTTTGGGGCGATTGAATGTTAATAGTTAATTATTAAAGAGCTAACCACGAACAGATTGAATTATTAGAGAGCATTCTATCACCGAACGGATTATTAGAGAGCCATCAACAAAATGAAATGATAGAGCGCTTAGCATGAACAGAATGAATTATTAGAAATCTTACCATCAACAGAATGAATTATTAGAGAGCTCAGTATCAACAGAATGAATTATTAGAAATCTTACCATCAACAGAATGAATTATTAGAGAGCTTACCAACAGAATCAATCCATAAAACGAGCTATGCACTTCACATCACCCGGAATTCATGACGGAATATATACCGGAATCAGCATCATAAAAAAATAGGTTGTCGATCACGTTTGTTAACATCAGGTCAAATGTTAATTGCAGATGCCAATGATGTTGCCACATTTTATGTACATATGTAAACTAGTAAACTAGGTAAATAGCTAAAGCGCTACTCTTAAATTATTTCTAAATTATTTCTATGGATCTATGGATTGTATTGATAAGCTTTGGATCTGATCAGAATGGATACACTACATGGTCTGACTAAAATTAACCAACAAAATTAAACAATCCTTATCCATCCTGATCTAAAAAAAAAACTAAAAAAAACAAAAAAACAAAAAACACAAAAACCCCCCGAAAAATAACAAACTTAGAACTCACCATTTTCGGTATTTGTTAGGTCCGCCAAAGGGTTCCTGATGGCACTTACGTAGATGTGATAACACACGGTAGACAATCAAGCGTCGATGTGTGGGATTTGTAAATCGTACAGAGAATATACGGTTTATATAGGCGAAAACCACCGATCGACTCCCTGACAACACTCGTCACCATGGCGTCTCCCTGTCAAACCATTTACAGTAATATAATCATGCCTTAGTTAGAAAGGATCGTTATGCGTTTCTTTAATTATACATGTCGTAGCTAGGGACTTGTTTACATACGCAATATCCAGATCTTTTGAGCCTGTATAATTCGATATTGGCATACTTGACTCAAGAAGGCTGTGAACGTTCCCGAAACAGATTCGATCGAAATCTGTGTGTTATGCGCCCAGACACGTACAGCACCAGTACAAACGCTGCCAGGCGTTCAAGAAATAGAACCGAGGTTACAATAAAGCTAATTTATTAACTAATATATAATTAGGCAAAAAGCAGATGAACGCGCTTTAATTTAACATGCGTTTCTACCTTATAGTTTTATTCAATAGATCGTAATATTTTAATTACACAATATCGAACAGGTGTTAACCGCTGATTGTACCTTACAATAGTGTCATCTACATGTACAGCATCTTCATGTACGAGTCGCCATAACGTTCGGCTTGTGTATGAAGATGCATTTACGGCAATCTCAGTAAACTCAGATATAATATCACGGAACATATATGATCTTGCTTTACCTAGATTGCCTTTACGGTGGCCCAGGCGAAAATCAAACCTTTTTTTCCACTGTTCCACGGTTAGATCCCCTAGTGGTGGTGGTGCTGGGTGGCGGTGGGGGGAGGGGGGTTCACGCATTTTGGGGATGAGCATGGCCACATTTGGACGAAAACTATAGTCTGTCCATTTTAATTAGTCTTCCACTTTGGAGCTTGTCAAAAATCAGTAGTTAACTCTGCATAAAATTTCTTTTCTGCATCATGTAGAACAAACTAAACTCTACAAAATGACCAGCATTACTCCTTGATATCGATAATATACCACGCTTGAAATAACTTTGTAATTTTCTCCATATAAAACTCCAGTACGGTTGTTTCATGTACCGAGCCTCAATTACATAGGGAGACGTCATAATATATTCGTGTTTACTAGCGCAAAGGTCAACAATGCCGTGTATGGTCATAGAGGTGTGTGCGGTTTATCATTCGACAATTTCACTGGCCATGGGATATAAGCGACACTCCATATTACCTTATACGGCATCAATGACCTTTCAGCCAGTGATCATGAATACATTATGGCGTCTCTCTATGTAATTGAGACCGGGCACATGAAACAACCCTACTGGAGTTTTATATGGAGAGAATTACAAAGTTATTTCAAGCGTGATATATTGTCGATATTACGAAGAAATGGTAGTCATTTTCGGTTTGTTCTACAAGCTACGAAAAAGAAAATGTATGTAGAGTTCCAAATTAGGCGACTAATTAAAATGGACAGACTTTAGTTCATTATCGAGACTGCTAAAAATGTACGGTACACATGACATGTATAGTCTAGTGGTCAGGCCCTGAAAATTTAGTGTCCCCTTCCGCCCCCCCCCCCCCCACCGGCAACAACTTCCTTTATATTTTTACACCACTGAGAACAGATTGAGCGAACTACCCTATAAATCGAAAATTCGCTGTAGTTATTAAAGCGGTGGTAGGTGGTTCTAATTTCACAGAATATCCTCCAAGATATAGTATAGGCTTGTACAAGACAGTGATATACGCTTTACCTTGCGTATCAAAATATTTTAAGACAAATGAAAAATGTCCCCAAATTCGACTCATTTTAACTTCGAATTTTTCAAAGTCCACCATATTTAATTATTCTAATGCAATTTGCCATGTAAATTAATATTACTATGCACCAAATCGTATAGCTTATCTCAGAAATTGAAATATGACGAGTGCCGATCCTGGCACCGTTGGACAATTGTTTCTTGGCCACGCCAGTAGTATAGAGAGAGCAAATTTGGTCACATTTACCTATAAAATTTGCATATTGCTGAGGTTAAGCGGAGGTCAAGTTCCTGACCGGAAATGACCCCAGGGAATGTATTACTCCGCGGTGATGCTGTCATGTTCGGCGGTGATGCGGTCACGCCCGGTTCCGCGGACAGAAAGTAGCCCCGAGACTTCAAATACGCAGGTGGTCGTGAGATTCTCCGAGAATGTCCGGCAATCTTCGCGAAAACTCTGTGTGCCGAATTCCGGATTTGCGGTATGGGGTGCTGCCCCTTGTTTTCTTTATCCCGAGGTGTAGAACACGATGGACGTTTTAAGGTTGAGATGACCCCATATTGTTCCGATTGGGCCGTATGAGGCCTTATTTTGAAGTTCTCTTGAGGTAGCGTCGGATTTGACTAGTCTCTAGTCCGGTTTCATCATTCTGCGCATGCGCAGTCTGGCCGTAGTATAGAAAGCAGGCATTTTAGGGTTTCGTTTGTGAGGGATTAAGGGACCTTCCGCGGTTCAAAAAAGGCCGTGTATGGTGTCAAAGTTAAACTCTCGGGGTGTCGACCACGACTTGAGAGATGTCACGCCATCTGTGACGTCATTGGTGACGTCAAGGGTAGGAGTAGTAGCGAGAGTGGGCGTTTTGGGTGTGCGTGGGGGTGTGTTTGCGGAACCACTCGTGGTCCGAATGCGTCGTGTGGGGTGTCAAAGTGAAACCCTCCGGGTGTAGACCACGATTTGAGAGATGTCCACGTCATCTGTGACATCATTAATGACGTCATAAGTAGGAGTAGTAGCGAAAGCGGGCGTTTTGAGAGTGCGTGCGGGTGTGTTTCAGGGACCATCCGTGGTCCGAATGCGTCTTGTGAGGTGTCAAAGTGAAACCCTCTGCGTGAATACCACGACTTGAGGGATGTCCACTTCATCTGTGACGTCATTGGTGACGTTATCAGTCGGGGTAGTAGCTAAAGTGGGCATTTTGCTGTCTGAAGGAAGGTGTTTGGGGCAGAGATGGACCACCCCTGGTCCAAATGGACTGTGGCGTGTGTCATATTTTAGCTCTCCGCATGTAGACGACGAATGGTATGTTTTTTGTTGGAAGCATGGGCAGTTGGGCAGTCGTAATGAAAAATGTCATTTTGGGCGTGCGTGGGGGTGTGTTTGAGTCATTGAGGAATCACTATTGGGCCGATTGGGTCGTGGGAGGTGTCATAGTGAAGCACTCGTAGAGTAGACTCCGACTGGATGGGTGTGTCGTGGAAGTAAGGATAGTAGAGAAAGAGGGTATTTTGGGGTACGTCTGGGCGTGCTTGGGCAATCTCATCAAAATATAGCGTGCATGGGTGTCATACTGAAGCATTCATGAGTAAAAAAAGTACTGTTCATATAGTTTAATATCCTCAACGTTACATCATACCCACGCTGGGGGAGCCGGGTTGGGTATGTTTACAATTCAAGTAGGCTCTTGTCCAATCAGAAGCCGTCGTTTGAGAAAGTTCAATCTTCGCTCTTGACCTAATCGTCGGGCTGTCCAGGATACCGTTTAGGCAGCATGTTCTGAGACAGTTGTTTCCGCATTCTGATCGCATTTTCCAGGACCTCGTTGGGGGTAACCTCATATCCTAGTGACGCCTGGTCTTCATGATGGACTTGTGTGTGGGGTCGCCTTTCATTTCAAGCGGCAGCAGGCTATACTGTTAATAGATGGCCATGGCTGTTTTTCTGATGCTCGGGCGCATTTGGATGTACATCTGCTGTAAGTTATCCTGTCCGGTGTCTTCGATTACCATGGGTATGAATAGCTTCATGCACAATACGATCCCAGAAGGTAGGTTCGTCCTCACTCTCCTGGGAGGTAGGCTGACTATCTGAGGTCAAGCTCTCCGTATCTGTAATAGACTCTCAGCAGTTTCTGTTTCGGTATCGGCCTCCACAGTGGGCTCCTCGGTGTCTTCAATCCCATGTATATTCTTCTGGTGTCGCATCATATCGTAACGTCTGGCGAACGTGCGTTCGTACTCAGAGCATGTATAACTCTTGTTGACGGTTGAACGTCGAATGTGCACGTTTTTGGAATACGCTTGCTTTTATAGACAGTAACGCCCACCAACGCCAAGCTCAACGCCTCAACGCCCCATCTGAACGCCTTAACCCCTCAGTATAACGCCTTGACGCCATGATGTAGACAGATGAGAGAAAAACAACAACAAGAATGACAGGTCAATCATTTTATCATTTCCTCTAGGACATCATACCCACGCTGGGGAGGCGTATATTTGCAATTCTCGAAGGCTCTTGTCCAATCAGAATCCGCCATTTCAGAAAGTTTAATTTTCGGCCATGTTCGCTCTGATCCGTTTGTCCTAAGCGTCTTCGGGCAATCCAGGATACCGGAGCTCGGAGCTCTTAATTCTCCCATTGGTAGGCCTCGATACTAAGATCAATCTCCATCGGCTCTTCAACTCAGAGCGGCGGATCGACCTCCTTGGGTTCTTCCATTCGAGGATGCATGGACGACAAACTCTGAACAGCGCATGTCAGCTGACCGACTATCGTCTGGCTACAAGCACTGCCCGCAGTCGAATGCTCTAGCACAGATCCGAAGACCAGGGAACACGTGGGTTTGTTACGATGAGACAAATCACGCACATATGCAGCTCCCATACACAAATAGATTCGTTGAGAACAGCGAGAAGATCATGAATCTAACTTCTTTTTCGGTGTAAGCTATTTATTAAATACTTTTGGGATATATTTGGTTGATGAAACAAAGGCTTTTAGCGGAAAGAAGTAAGATATATATTGCGGAGTAATCTCAACACCGAGAGCGTGTTAACGATATTTTCAATTGCGGGCAGTGCTTGTAGCCAGACGATAGTCGTACAGCTGACATGCGCTGTTCGGAGTTTGCATTGACGGGAGATGGTAAGGCTCCTCGACGCTGGGATCAATCTCCGTCGGCTCTTCAATTCGGGGCGGCGGATCGACCTCCATGGGTTCTTCCATTCGTAGATGCATTTCCATCGGAACTGAAATATCCAGTTTGGAGAGTGGTGAGCGTGATCCGTGTATGACACTTTAGTGACGTCTCAATTGACTGGGATGCTGGGATGTGACGACTTAAACTGTCCAGGCGATGTAAGAGCTTCGAGTAAGTCGTACATGTGAACATTGTTGTAGAGTGTCTGCTGAATGGAACGTCAACTGTGCATGTCTTTGAGATACGCTTGCTTTTATGGACAGTAACGGCCGCCAACGTCCAGCTTAATGCTTCAACGCCCTGGTGAAATAGCTCAGAATCTCTGATTTTCATGGAACTGACACTAATTCATCGAAATGCAGTGACGCTTGTCAACGCCCGTCGTAACGCCTTAACGCCCGTCTCAACATCTTAACGTCCTATCTCAACGCCTTATGGACGGACATGATGATGTTGGCGGTTGAAGAAGATAATTTCCCGTCTCCATAAAGGTTTGAAATGCCTCATGCAGTGTCAGAAGATTCTTGGTGCGAGTAGTTGTGTTGGTATCCTCTTTGGGTACTATCTGTTTGTTATGCAGTAGAAGACATATCCGTGTCACCCATTGGATGTCATCTATGAGCGTGATAAGATGACAACACGTACGATGGTTCTGATCGGTCTCATTGATCCCCCCTTGAGCTGCATCAATAATAGCATCGACTTGAACGTTTCCGCTAGAATATCCTCGTTGTCGGGTTCAAAGTTTACATCTGTAAATGCCCTAGTGCTCATGGCGAATTGAGGAAGATGATGCCATGTGGGCTATTTATAGTGGGACGCTTTTGGCCTTAATGATGCGTTCAAACGGGTGCTTCTTTTTTGCTATTGCTCTGACATACGCCGCTTTCCAGTTCATGCCGGAGGTTATCAACATCCACGCTGTTCTTTCGATTTCCATATGGACCGGGTCCTTGTCCAACAATTTCATATGGGTCAGGAGGCCGGCATACTGCTGACGTAAAGCCCGTCGTAGTCTGTGTGCCAATGTGTTATGGGCTAAGATTGCGTCTTCCTCTTTCGAATACCTTTTGTGGTGAAACTTTTTCTCTGTGGCCCCCAACGTCTCGCCCATCTCGGCGTCCATACTTTCTGCGAACAAATCCTTTCATAGCAATGCAAGTTGGGTGATATTCCGAGACTGATGGTATGACGGGGCCCGCTGTATTGGGGCGGGTTGCTGCTGCTGGATGGGTGCTGCCAGGTGTGGGTACGGTAGATGGTGTAGGGGTATATGACGTGGTGACCTCTCGCCGGGTAACAGGTGGGTCGTCAACCGGCGATCCTGGGGAGTCCACGAACAGGTAGCCGTACGGACGACTTGTCGCTCCTTGAAACGCTTGCATGAAATGGTCGATGTTCTGAGGATAAACTCGTCTACCAAACACACAGATTTGTGCTCTGTCGATGGGATTGATGAACAACACGAAGTATTGGCAGTTCAATGCAATATCTCTTAGCGCCTTCCCTTGAGGAAAGAGATTCTGGGTCAAATAGATGACGGACAGATTGCGATGATGGGACCCTTTGGTGAATAGGTCCGCGATTTTCGAATTGTCCTTGGGCGCTCTCATCAGGTCATCTAGCACCACCACGTTGGTCTACTCGGAATCGAAGTAATACGGTTCGTCTATGTCGTGAGGAATTCCTCGGACGAAACTCACATTCTGTAATCGCGTAGTTCCATCATGGTTGTGTTTGGTTGTGTTTGCATTGAATGTGTCTGAGTGTACTATCGCGACGAGAGAAGGTTCTCTGACAGAACTTACACGTACACGACATTTCGATTAGTCTACCAATACATATGAACTGATGAGGGACACGTGTACTCCACATATGTACAGACACCACCGCGGCGACCACCACCACAACCACCACCACACACCGCTGCCACCACCACCACTATCACCACCACACACCGCCACCGCCAACACCACACACGCATACCACCACCACCACCAACACCACCGGGCGTTGGGAGCGCCTCACGGGCCACTTGGACCACGGATGGTCCATCTCTTCCCCAAACACCTTCCTTCACACCCCCAAAATGCCCACTTTGGCTACAACTCATACTGATGACGTCGCCAATGACGTCAAAGATGACATGGGCATCACTCAAATTGTGGCCTACACCCCGAGAGCTTCAATTTCACACCCTAAACGATCCATTTGGACCAGGGATGGACCATCACTACTCCAAACACCTTCCTTCACAACCCTTAATTGCCCGCTTTGTCTACTACTCCCACTGATGACGTCACCAATGACGTCACAGATGACGTGGAGGTCCCTCAAGTCGTGCTCTACACCCCAATGGTTCCACTTTGTGATCACACACGACGCATTTGGGCCACGAATGGTCCCTTTCGCTAATTCTTCTTATGATGACATCGCCAATGACGTCACAGATGACGTGGACATCTCTCAAGTCGTAGTCTAGACCCCGAGGGTTTGACTTCGACACCGTACACGGCCTAAATCACTCACAGGCGAACCCCTAAATGCCTGCTTTCTACACTACGGCCAGACTGTGCATGCGCAGAATGATGAAACCGGACTAAAAACCAGTCCAACCCGATTCTACCCCAAGAGAACTTCAAAATAATGCCTCATTCGGCCCAATCGGGCCACTATGGGGGCTTCTCGATCTCGAAACGTCTATCACAATGCCCTTTTTCTACTGCGCATGCGTAGAATGACGTCAGTTTCACTCCACACCCATCCAGTTGGACGTTCCCCCACGAGTACCTCACACTGATACCTCACACCACTAAATCGGCCCACTAGGGGTACGCCTAGACCCGAAAATGTCCACCCCGAACTGCCTGCCCAGTGTGCATGCACACAGTAACTTTTCAACAAAATTTTAACGCATGGACTCGACACCCCTCCCATCATGTTCTACACCTCGAGATTAAGAAATCAAGGGGCCACACCCCATACCGCAAATGTCCATGCTTGGGTTTCCCAGTCGGATCAACATTGTCCACTGCGCCAGTATGGCCCTAACATGGCCACGTGAACTTTAAAAAAAAAATCACCGCATGGCTTTGAGACCCCTCCCATCGTGTTCTACATCGCGACAGGGAGAAATGACAACACGTACGATGGTCCACACCCCATAGTAAAGTCGACCAGAAAAAATAATGACCACCCCTATCCCATACATACATCCCCCGTACAGATCAATATGCAACTGTTCGAATCAGGGGTGATCAACTGGAAGCAGCAAGCGCCTCCATTTTTGTATGTTTACAATTTGCGGAGATTACTATATTTTATTACTATAAGTCTTACTTCCCATGTATTCTTGTGGTTTTTTTCGTGGAAATACGGACCGACCCTCGTGTATTTAGCTCCGTCACGGGTCATCAGCTCCGTGCTCCTGCACGATTCCCGCACAGGTCGGATTGACTAGCCACCGGCTACTGTTTATATGTTGTATTACACTTCAATAAAGTTATCCATCCACCGCCCGTTCCCAGGAATCCAGGCAACGCCCCGCGCATAGCCCTTGACATGGGACTACTTTCTGTCCGCGAAGGCTTGTCCCCGGAACCGGAAGCGACCGCATCACCGCCGGAAATGACCGCATCACCGGGGAGGAATACATCTGTAGAGGTTACTTCCTGTCACGTGACCAGAAATGACCTTTGCCGGAACTATATTGAAGTTAACCTCTGTAACCTCCACAACTGGCCCATGAACTAAACCCATTCCAAGATGGAAAAAATCACAGCGGAGGAACCATGTCAGGTGGGATTGAGCTCATAATTCGTTCATACGATCTCATTCACTGGGCTATGTAACAACTACTAATGACATCATTAGTAGTTGCTCTAGTGCTATAATTAACTGGGTCGATGACTGTCATACATCATGTCATGTAGATAACTTCTTCATAGGGCAATTCATGTTAAATAAGATTTTTATCCATTGACCGTCTTTGTCTCGGTGAATTTTGAAGGTTGTGAATCCGTCTAACGGTGCAAATATGACAAGAAGGATTCTGTTGCGGTTCACTAAACGGCCAAATTATCAAACATTTGTCTGCTTAGGGTTGCGAGATTCTAACTAGCCGTACCGTATTCCACCGCACACCAGTCTGATTAATAAAACTGGCCATAGCTGGCAACCACCACGCTAGGGGTCTAATAATACCCCAGCCACCGGTCAGATTTTTGGACAGGATTCCCGGCCGCGCACATTGTCGGAAGTGACATCATTTATAGTAAAATAGGTGTTTGCCGAACATTTCGATTACTTTTCAAGTCTGCATAATACCTGGATTATTATCTGGAGATTATTTTCCCTGTTTATCTGGACAGAGCATATGAAAAGTAGTTCGCTCATGTGCAAAACTGAAGGAGTTGTTCGACCGGAATCAAACTGAACCGTGCGTACGTGGGTTTTCCCCTATACGTCATAGCAACGTAGTAAAGGTCAACTTCCGATATTGGAGGCAGGGATGATAAATGAACCTGTGAAATGGAGCATGCGCTGTGGGGAGGAAGCCTAGCTAGTTCAAAATAGTAAGAATATCTGCCTCATTTGGCACAGATAAGGTATTTATGGAGGTATATACTGCTGATATTATTGTATTATCTTTCATGCGAAAAATGGTTTGAAGAGGAAGAAATAATGTTATTGAAATTGACTAATCTTACCTTCATCGTTTTCAGGTTACGGTGACCGTTTATTATTCTGTTAAGTTATACATAGTACTGTCAAAGCTTATAGGATTGGACCTTTCTACGGAGGGCCAATGTCTGGCTGATGCAGCAACAACAACATTTTGCCAGTTTGACGCCCGATTTTGAAATTGAAAACGAGGTCACGCTATGTCATCGGTCAACTGAGACAGTCACGTGGTTGTGTATGAAGATCCTATGAATAGTGATCCGATGAGAATGCTCATGCTCGTCTTAGTTTAAAATGGCGGGTCGCATGATCAATCACTGAAGGGGAGACAGCTGGAACAGTACGCCTACACGGTCTGTTAATATCTTGATTTAACAGAGATTCGTACAGTCCATACCCCCTCAAAACAAGAGTTGGGGGCGGGGGGGGGAGGGGGGTGTAGACGGTGGTATTACGGTGAAGTGTTGAAATATGGGGTCTCTATATATAACCCCATGCTTTATATAAAAATACACCAAGGTGTACTTTGGGTGGAACGAGCGCGGGTTACCTCAAAACAAAATACATCAGCATATTCTACAATTGTCACTCTATATATTTCCGTCGTCAAGTTAGTAAATTTGTGCAATTTGTGCGATTCAAAATCCAACCTGACTGTCCATTCAACCCGGCACAGTGAGGTGATCGGCCGCTTCTTTCGCAATTCTGATTGGTCAGCTGATCAGTGTGTGACCTTCCTTGCCGGAGGCGTGTCGCGACTGACCAATCAGAATAAAAGAAAGAAGCGGGCGATCATCTCGCGGTGCCGGGTTGAATGGACAGTCAGGCTGGATTTTGAATCGCCCGGCAAAAGTATAAAATTGCACAATTTACTAATTTGACAACGGGAATATATAGAATGACAATTATAGAATATGCTGATGTATTTTGTTTGGAGGTAAACCGTTTATTTCTCGTTTCATCCAAAGTGCGTTTCAGACCTTGGTGTATTTTTAGTCCAAATCGCTTTTCGTCCGTGGTCCGTGGTCCGTCCGTCCGTCGTCCGTCCGTAAACAATTCTTGTTATCACGATTTCTCAGGAACTACTGCATGGATCTTTCTCAAATTTGGTACACAGGTTCCCCTTGGGGTCTAGTTGTGCAAGATACCTTTTCAGGTCCGATTCGAAATACAATATGGCCACAAGGCGGCCATCTTGGATTTCTCATGAAACCGTGTTATCGCGATTTCTCAGGAACTACTGCGTGGATCTTTCTCAAATTTGGTACACAGGTTCCCCTTGGGATCTAGTTGTGCAAGATACCTTTTCTGGTCCGATTCGAAAATCCAATATGGCCACCAGGCAGCCATCTTGGATTTCCCCATGAAACCTTGTTATCGCAATTTCTCAGGAACTACTGCATGGATCTTTCTCAAATTTGTTACACAGGTTCCACTTGGGGTCTAGTTGTGCATGATACCTTTTCTGGCCCGATTCGAAAAATCCAATATGGCCACAAGGCGGCCATCTTGGATTTCCCTATGAAACCTTGTTATCGCGATTGCTCAGGAACTTCTGCATGGATTTTCCTCAACTTTGGTACACAGGTTCCCCTTGGGATCTAGTTGTGCAAATACCTTTTCTGGTGCGATTCGGAAATCCAATATGGTCACCAGGCAGCCATCTTGGATTTCCCCATGAAACTTTGTTATTGTCACTTCTCAGGAAGTACTGCATGGATCTTTCTCAAATTTGGCACACAGGTTCCCCTTAGGGTCTAGGTGTGCAAGATACCTTTTTCAGTCCGAATCGAAAATCCAATATGGCCACCAGGCGGTCATCTTAAATTTCCCCATGAAACTTTATCGTGATTTCTCAGTAAGTTCTGCATGGATCTTTGTCAAGTTTGGTACACAGGTTCCCCTTGTGGTCCAGTTGTGCAAGATACCTTTTCTGGTCGAATTTCAAAATCCAATATGTCGACTAGGCGGCCATCTTGGATTTCTCCATGAAACATTGTTATCGTGATTTCTCAGGAACTACTGCATGGATCTTTCTCAAATTTGGTACACAGGTTCCACTTGGGGTCTAGTTGTGCATGATACCTTTTCTGGTCCGATTCGAAATT
The DNA here is from genome assembly GCA_036873755.1 of Hanleya hanleyi. Classification (NCBI taxonomy): domain Eukaryota; kingdom Metazoa; phylum Mollusca; class Polyplacophora; order Lepidopleurida; family Hanleyidae; genus Hanleya; species Hanleya hanleyi. The sequence goes on from JAVTVY010030813.1 coordinate 39,854, forward strand.
CCAATATGGCCACAAGGCGGCCATCTTGGATTTCACCATGAAACCTTGTTATCGCGATTGCTCAGGAACTTCTGCATGGATTTTTCTTAAATTCGGTACACAGGTTCCCCTTGGGATCTAGTTGTGCAAGATATCTTTTCTGGTGCGATTCGAAAATCCAATATGGTCACCAGGCAGCCATCTTGGATTTCCCCATGAAACTTTGTTATTGTCACTTCTCAGGAAGTATTGCATGGATCTTTCTCAAATTTGGTGCACAGGTTCCCCTTAGGGTCTAGGTGTGCAAGATACCTTTTTCAGTCCGAATCGAAAATCCAATATGGCCACCAGGCGACCATCTTAGATTTCCCTATGAAACTTTATCGTGATTTCTCAGGAAGTTCTGCATGGATCTTTGTCAAGTTTGGTACACAGGTTCCCCTTGTGGTCCAGTTGTGCAAGATACCTTTTCTGGTCGGATTTCAAAATCCAATATATCGGCCAGGCGGCCATCTTGGATTTCCCCATGAAACATTGTTATCGTGATTTCTCAGGAACTACTGCATGGAGCTTTCTCAAATTTGGTACACAGGTTCCTCTTGGGGTCTAGCTGTGCTTGATACCTTTTCTGGTCCGATTCGAAAATCCAATATGGTCACAAGGCGGCCATCTTGGATTTCCCCATGAAACCTTGTTATCGCGATTTCTCAGGAACTTCTGCATGGATCTTTCTCAAATTTGGTGGTACGCAGGTTCCCCTTGGGGTCTAGTTGTGCAAGATACCTTTTCTGGTGCGATTCGAAAATCCAATATGGCCACCAGGTAGCCATCCTGGATTTCCCCCTTGAAAATTTGTTATTGTCATTTCTCAGGAAGTACTGCATGGATCTTTCTCAAATTTGGTACACAGGTTCCCCTTAGGGTCTAGTTGTGCAAGATATCCTTTTCGGTCCGAATCGAAAATCCAATATGGCCACCAGGCGGCCATCTTAGATTTCCCCATGAAACTTTATCGTGATTTCTCAGGAAGTATTGCTTGGATCTTTGTCAAGTTTGGTACACAGGTTCCCCTTGTGGTCCAGTTGTGCAAGATACCTTTTCTGGTCCGATTCCAAAATCCGATATGTCCATCAGGCGGCCATCTTAGGTTTCCCCATGAAACTTTGTTATTGCGATTCTCAGGAACTACTGCATGGAGCTTTGTAAAATTTAGTACACAGGTTCCCCTTGTGGTCTAGTTGTGCAAGATACCGTTTCTGTCCCGATTCGTAAATCCAATATGGTCACCAGGCGGCCATCTTGGATCTCGCGCCATGCAACTTTGTTATCGTGATTTCTCAGGAAGTACTGCATGGATATTTCTCAAATTTGGTATACAGGTTCCCCTTGGGGTCTAGTTGTGCAAAATACCTTTTGCGGTCCGATTCGAAAATCCAACATGGCCGCCGCCAGGTGGCCGTCTTGAATTTCCTCTTGAAACATTGTTATCGTGAATTCTCAGGAACTACTTCATGGATCTTTCTGAAATTTGGTACACAGGTCCCACATGGGGCCTAGTTGTGCAAGATATCTTTTTTGGTCCGATTCGTAAATCCAAGTTACGCTTCAAATTAATACGGTATTCCCGAGTTGTGACGTTGCAACACACGAGTTGGCGGATCAAACGGTGGGACATATTCTATATAGTGACTATAGAGAATAACCATACCTTCACCTTCCATATCAAGAATTTTAAATCAGTTTTCTTTAGTCCAGTGAACTGCCCCACTGTTTCGTCAGCCGACGGGTCGGCTACATGAAGTGACGTCACTCTTGTGACACGTTACAACTCGACAACTGTAGACTATTGTTATCCAAGGGTGATAATCAGGATTCAGATACTTTCGAAGTTTAAACATTACTGCGCGGATCCCTTCAGTATTAAGTATTGTACCATCTATTTTCGAGCATGCATGGTATCTTAAAATAGATATCTCAAACTAGCCCAGTAAACAGAACAGAATTAGCATTCGTTCCTAATTATAAAATCTGAAGTATGTTTCATAGCTCATGCCAAAGCGTCAAAGAGATTTGTCTTCGCTTCCAGTACCCAATGATGACACGTGCAAAAAAAAATAATACAAAACGAAGACGAAAGATTCTCCGGACATTCACTTTCAGGCTAACTTTGCTCTTTTCTCTTGTACTATAACAACCGACATAACTACAGTTTCTAGAAATCTTGAAACTCCTTAAACTTAAAAAGATGATATCTTGGTGTTTTCCAGTGTCCCCTTTTCGATCTTTTTCGCTCAGATTCGAAATTCTGTAAACAAAATTACAAATCAATCGTTTGATCTTAGTAACAATGGACAAAAAGGTCCTCTTGTCATCAGCTTACAATTATCGGACAATGGTGGGCGCCAAGATCCTTCAGGATCTCTCGTTATATAAAGCACGGGGTTATATATAGAGGCCCCATATTTCGACACTTCACGGTAATACCACCGTTCACACCCCAAACTCTTATTTTGGTCGAGGGCCTGTGGTACAGTCTAAGTACTGTCATTATGAACCACAACGTAGCCAGGACGTTCGTGATCATTAACTGAATTCTATGCTTAGGCTACGAGAAAATACTGAGATTTCACTCCTATTATACCTAAATTAAAAGAAACTGAGCAAACTAGATACAGATGGCTCAAATTCCGAAGAATTGGCAAAGCATTTTGAAGCGGTTCGTACTGTTCTCTGCGTACATGTGATTAAAGTCTCGACAAGGACTGAAAACATTTCCCAATTATCAGTTCTTGTATACATTTACCTACTGTGATCTTTGAGTGCCGTTTTGGGGGAGGTGGGAGGGGCGGCGGGGGGGGGGGGGGGTGAAATATACACTATCTTGGATTGCATCTGTACACCCAGCAGGTGGTCTGAAGAATGAATATGTACTGCCATCAAACCGATGCACGACACGAATCGAAGTGACAACTTGCTGATCTATCTGACCCCACTCGCCCATATTATAAATCCAGACATTAACTTTAAATAGAACATTTATGATGTCAAAGAATTTGTTAAAATGAACATCAGAAATCAATATATTTTGCCCGAGGTTGTCGAGAAACAGTGATCATTGTTCCGCTTGAAATGTCAATTTTCAGTTCTTGATTTTTCCAGATTTGTCAAAAATCTAACCATACGCAACCCATAATCCATTTGCTTATTTAAACTGGCTAAGTAGAATAAGAATACTATGTCTGTATTAAGGATGTCCACTGGTCGTGAATCAAAGTAATTAACCAATAATGTATGTTTTTACAGTCAAAGTTGTATAGAAGGAGAAAAAATATTTAAAAAAAAAAAACACAAACAGTTGGTGTGCATTGTTTGGCTCTCAAAAACGGGAAAGGTGAAGACACAGAATAAATTTCATTATACATAAAACATAGCAAATCGCCCTAATGTGAAAATATTCATGAAAAAATAACATCAATAGTAATTAACTATTTGTTTTTATATTTTCACTGACAGACGAAAACTGAAATTTCTTTCAAAATTTATCGAATTCGGAGCATGTCGCTGCGTAGTATTATCGGCTAATGGGGTTCAAAAGAAAATCTCAAAGTATTTTAAACAAGGGCGATAACCTACTACACAAAACCACTACACGTGACTGAATGACCCAATATGATCTTGCTGATCCTTAGAATGACTGATACACTATTTACTCTAATCGGACTTTCATCACACGTCCGTGGTCCCGTTATCCCACGTTATTATAAAATGACCTGCGATGTGCCTCCAAGAGTAGGAGGTTCCCTACACTATATCCACTGATATGATGAATCTTAGTTTTCCATACTCTCTAAAAAAAGTTGAGGGAAATTTCACTCAAGTAAGCGTGGAATTTGATCCCACTCAATACTTGAGATTTGAGTTATTTTCACTCGAGTTAAATGCACTCAACTTGAGGACATTCACTCAAGCATAAGAGTGGAAATTGATCCCACTTAAGTTGAGTGAACTTGAGCGGTTTTAACTCAAGTTGAGTGAAAAGTATCTCAAGTTGAGTGAAAAGTAACACAAGTTTGAGTGAACAGGTACATTTCACTCAAGTTTTTTTAGGAGTAGAGGCGGGCCCAGAATCAAAACCTTACGAAGATTGTCTTCAAACTCGAAGAACTTGATATTATATGAAAACTCAGCCGGCTATAGGATTTCAATGAGATGGATAGTCATCAGACCACCATGGGTTTTCTCCTTGTTATCTGTACAAGGCTGAATTTTGCTGGTGACTTCACATGCTCCTATCAAGGAAATGAATGCTTGTGGCGCTATTCTACCCAAATATGCTGAACTATCCTTTATCATAGTCACTCGCTCACTGTAGGACATATTCATCTGAGTGGCCAGAGACGTTTCGATCAAGCCATGATCAGGCGATGTAGAATCGGTCATACCCGATTAACTCACGAACATTTACTATAAAAAGAACCAGCCTCAAGGTGTATTTCTGTCCACGAAAATCTCACAGTGAAACATATTCTGATCGACTGTATAGATTTTAAGATTGTAAGAGATTCTTTTTATCGAGCAGCTACTTTAGAAGATCTTTTTAGTCGGGTAAAAGAAGACTGTATTTTAGGTTATTTGAAATAAATCGGTTTGTTGCTTTAAGTTTTATTGTATGTGCAAGTCTTTTTGTGTGCTGTGTTGATTACTTCTGGAATCCTGGGTTGTTGACTTGTTTTTGTTAGAATACTTAGAATTTTGTTTGATCGTCGCTATATAGATGAAATATTGCTGAACGTGACATTAAGCCTTACTGCTCTCTCTCTCTCTCTCCTCATGAGTACAACAGTGCATCGAGGCAGGATGCCACTCGGGTTGATGACGCATTTCACAAACTGTACCTCCCCGTCACTCGCAATGGTTGACCATAGGAGAGTATATTGAACCATTGTACCCAGTAACACACCAGCTGGTAAGGATTGGAATCATTCAACATTTCAATCCATATTAAATCTGAATTTTATTGCGTTTAATTATTGCGATTCAAGATTTTATAAGATATAAATCACAGACATATTGGTTACTCTTCTCAAATATAATACGGTACGTTTGTAGCAGTTTGTCAGATTGCTCTGAATGTATAGAGAGCAAATGCCACTATAGCCTTCTAAGGTTGCTTTCGGAAACATCGCTGCTTTGCACTGCACATTGATGAGAAGTTGGTCGACAGTTAGTATTCTTCTCCTTCTTCCTCGCCCTCTGCCTCCACGGAATCAACGCCGACTTCTTCATAATCCTTCTCTAAAGCAGCAAGATCCTCACGGGCCTCAGAGAACTCCCCCTCCTCCATACCCTCACCGACGTACCAGTGGACGAAGGCACGCTTGGCGTACATCAGATCAAATTTGTGGTCAAGACGAGCCCAGGCCTCGGCGATGGCTGTGGTGTTACTCAACATACAGAGGGCACGTTGGACCTTGGCCAAGTCACCACCAGGGACAACCGTGGGTGGCTGGTAGTTGATACCGACCTTGAAACCAGTGGGACACCAGTCGACGAACTGGATGGTTCTCTTGGTCTTGATGGTGGCAATGGCGGCGTTGACGTCCTTGGGGACAACGTCACCTCTGTACAACATACAACAGGCCATGTATTTACCGTGACGAGGGTCACATTTCACCATCTGGTTGGCTGGCTCGAAAGTGGAATTGGTGATCTCTTGGACCGACAGCTGTTCGTGATAAGCCTTCTCAGCAGAGATGACCGGGGCGTAAGTGGCCAGAGGGAAGTGGATACGTGGGTAGGGCACCAAGTTGGTCTGGAACTCGGTCAAGTCGACGTTAAGGGCACCGTCGAATCGGAGAGAGGCAGTGATGGAGCTCACAATCTGGCCGATTAAACGGTTCAAGTTGGTGTAGGTAGGCCGCTCGATGTCCAAGTTCCTACGGCATATGTCGTAGATGGCCTCGTTGTCGACCATGAAGGCACAGTCCGAGTGCTCCAGGGTGGTATGGGTGGTCAGAATAGAGTTGTATGGCTCAACCACAGCGGTCGACACCTGCGGTGCTGGGTAAATGGCAAATTCCAGTTTAGATTTCTTGCCATAGTCGACACTGAGACGCTCCATCATGAGCGAGGTGAATCCAGACCCAGTACCTCCACCGAAGCTGTGGAAGATGAGGAACCCTTGAAGGCCGGTACACTGATCAGCCAGTTTACGAATGCGGTCAAGGACCAAGTCGATGAGTTCTTTACCAACGGTGTAGTGACCACGGGCATAGTTGTTGGCAGCATCTTCCTTACCGCTGATCAACTGTTCGGGGTGGAACAACTGACGATATGTTCCAGTACGGACCTCATCTGAAATTAGTCAAATACCAAAATTACTAGGTGCTTCTCACAACAGTTAGTTGATCAACCGCACTTCTAAAACTGATGTTTCTCTAGTCCATTATAGGTGTAATAACACTTAATTCGGACCTAAGAGAGTTATAAACATCACATAATACATATTTTAATGATCTCCATACGAACAATCACTATCAAAGCGTGACTGTGATAAAAGTTTCAGGAGGGCTAGGAAATTTGTTACTGAAATCAATAACAATGCACTGACGGTGTTCATGTTTGTTGTTGTTAATGTTTAATCATTTTCTTGGATTTTTTTCGATTTTCCTAATTATAAACCAATTTTTTATGAGGTGAATATGCAATATATATGTAACGTTTTTGTCGATTACCTCTGTATCTCAGTTTTCACGCAACCGGACCACATATAAAGGTATGTCGAAGATTTTCCGTTTTTCATACTCGAAATTCTCACTGATTGTGGTTGATAACTTACATGTAATTAGACAATTCTCAGTGATGTTTACTAACTTTTTACGTGATATTCAATATGTTTATAATGGCGTGGTAGCCTTCTTTAAGAGTCGAAATCCTTCGCTTAGGAGTGAAAATGTGGCCCAGAAATACGTCATGGTCATTTTAACTACGGGAGATAACTCCTCCAGTTGATTTTTTCTTCGTTACTGCTTTTAGTCACCTCAAAAAGAAATTTTAAATCTTTGTTACTGTTTTCATTGTTACTGTTTTCATTGGCATAACAGTCACGTTACTCAAGATTGTGTTTCGTTATTGTTTGTAGTACTGATCTGTCAGATTGTTATCAAAAGTAGTAACGTTACTCAAATTCGTATTCTACTGGACTGGTTATGTAGGCATAATTCCGTTTGGACGACGGCTTGCTACTGAAGATCTGATCTAATTGTTAACGCCTTCTGTTATGACAAAACTGCAGATAGACATTCAGTTGAAACTTTTATAACATTGGCACTGTCATGAGATTATGCAAAGATTTAATTAACACTCACCCACTACAGTAGGTTCCAAATCAACGAAGACAGCCCTAGGGACGTGTTTGCCTGCACCGGTCTCGCTGAAGAACGTGTTAAACGAGTCATCCCCACCTCCTATGGTTTTGTCAGAGGGCATCTGACCGTCCGGCTGGATACCGTGTTCTAAACAGTACAACTCCCAACAGGCGTTTCCAATCTGGACACCGGCCTGACCGACATGGATGCTGATACATTCCCTCTGTAAGAAGAGAAAACTACATTTGAAATCGGTTATTCCCTATCAGACATGAGAAATATGACTGTTTTGGAACAACTTGCGCGTTGGGCAGTAAGTGTGATCATTGGGTGTTTCCGGAATAGCCGGTATTTGCCGAATTCCGGTTGTAGTATCGGCTAGCCTCAATTTACATCATCATATTACTATATTCGAATGAAGAAATAATTTTTCATAGGCGTGCTCCATGGTTATTCCGTGCGTAAAATAACCATTGACCACGCCTATGTAAACATTATTTCTATTCTATTGCACCACCCAAATTGATTATCAACATAGATTCACATGGGCTCGTTACCGTTGTTAATTGGTTAATTAGGTGACACCTCCCCCCTCCCCCCGTAATCAACTGAGTTAACCAATTAACAACGGTAACGAGCCCCTGGGCATAGATTATTATGAAAAGTTGAAAACATATTTTAAACTTTGACAACCTTTCTCCCCTTTCTTGAAAAAAGTTTATGTGGTCTCTCAAATGGGGGTTGATACTGTCAGCTGTGTGGCAATTACGTGGATATATGTCTTTGTGTCGCTTTGTTAATCAGTTTCACGATGAAAACAACAGTTCAACTTGAGAAAGAAATTTCACTTTGTAATTTATTTGTTTGTTTTATTCGATTGTTACTTGTATGAAAGCAGATGTCCCTTTCCTCATCCGACTTGTGAAATGGAATCTCTTAATGAACACCTGCACTTGGCGGGTGTTGATTTCACATAATCGTGCTAAAACGTGTAAAATATGCACGGTAAGCTCGATGTTATTGACACAAGTGTTATAGAATTCCGTCTAACAGGTGTTAAAGGTGCATGAACGTCGTGTTGTAAGAAGAAACCAGAAACGCTTGTTCTGATTGGTCAACTGGGCCAAAACCGGCAAACTGGAAGTGACAGTCACATAATCTGATTGGATAATATATGGTATTGCGCAAGCTCCCATTAATATTACAATTCTGCTTAATAGGCTGATGCAGTATCTGTTGAATAATTAAGTTATACATCTGTGAAATGCTCTGATTATTTCAGATTACTGATTTGTTTATTAGTTCTTGAGTACGGAGAGATTGGACAATTGACATCAATTAATTAAGAAGTAATTGAGAAGTATTTGAAATGAAACCCCACCTTTCAGTTTACTATGTCTAATGTTACCGGCATGCCTTGTTGTGTATTCGTTTCTTAGGAATTAAGCATATCTAATTCCACAGTTGAGGTAGGTTCTCGATTCTTGTTTGGGCATAAACCGTGTGACGTATCTATATATTGAAACGTTAAAATATATATATATTCCTAGCTCTCAGTAAATACAAAGACAGTCCTGCTTTCACATACGCTTGTCTTCTTTGAAATATCAAAACAATGCATATGGCTAGAGATGATCTCTTTGAATTAACACTATTAAATCTACTATGCTATATTTATATTCCACGAAGTTAGTCATCACACAGTTTACCTTGAAATCGGGATAATATTTGCTACGGCAATTACTGAATGATAGGTTTATGTTTCATCTCTAAATTAGTTTACGATAATTATATAGAAAATATAATCTCTTTTTAAAGTTCTTGTTCTATTATAGCAATACGAATTGTATTGGCAATAATACAAATCATGAAATTATCATAAAATAACACAAAGTCCGACAGTGTATGATGACTTATCGTGTTATTTACAATGCACTGGGTTGTTAAACGAAAACAGATGACTGCGAATATTAAAACAGTATAGAAGAATTAAAATGTAATTGAGATATTAGTAAGAGTATACTGTCCTCTTTCTAGGGGGAAGGGAACATGTTCATTGAGGTATATGAGACATTTTCACTAATATTTGTCCGATATAAATATTAATGTATCGGTACAATAACAATGCATCATGGGATATCTTCTCGTTTTCAATCACTTGATTGGTCAATTCAAATTTTCAAACAGAAATTCATGATTTTCATTGATCAGTGGAGAACATTGGGAGATAATCCAGCCAATCACAGACTTTTTTTAGGTTCAATGCGAACTACTCTGTAAAAAAGTTGAGTGAAATTTCAGTCAAGTAAGAGTTGAAATTTATCTCACTCAATACTTGAGTGAGATTTTCACTCAACCTGAGTTAAATGCACTCAACTTGAGTGACAAATTGATCCCACTCAAGTTGAGTGAACTTGAGTGGATTTAACTCAAGATGAGTGAAAAGTAACTCGAGTTGAGTGAAAAGTAATTCAAGTTTGAGTGAACAGGAACATTTCACTCAAACTTGAGTGGAACAGTAATTCACTCCAGACTAACTTATATTCTTATTGTTGTGGTCGAAAATAATGCCGTCTTATTGTAAATCTAGGATTGTGAAAATTGAAAGCAAACTATTACAATGGCTTGACATATTCAATAAAAGGAATGTTTAAATTGAATCCGCTCAAATCAGTCGACCCACCCGGTTTGTAGGTTGAGTAATTTGAGTATATAATAACTGCTGTTTTATTGACAACTTTCGGAGTCCATGTTTATTTTCTACTGAGGGTGCAAATGCCATCAATACCATGTCATTTAGTGTCTGAACGACAAATAAATTACCCACCCATTATATGTTCTCCATTCCCAATACAATACACAGTGTCAACCGCTATCGCTTATTAATAGAAAACGAGACAGAACATGAACTGCGTACGGTTTTATCAACGGGTTCAACATGTTTGAGCCCATATATATGCTAGCATAGGGGTCCTTTCTTGAGGTGTTCGTCTGATCAAGAATCTTGTTCAAACTCGCTCTATTCATTCTATGGTTGGTGTGCTTCAGTATTTTCCTTTATCAGTCCATCGATTAGGCCGACATGAAAAGGAGTATTATACACGATTCCATTCGAAGTACTTCAGGCATGCAACATAATGAACCCACACTGACCGTCATATTTAACAGACTTGATCACTTGGATGCACCCGGACGCGTTTGAACTACCGAGGGGATCCAAGGTTTGAAAATGACTGCATGACTGATCGACGACAATTATTTCTTTCAGTCGAGAATAAAAAGACTAAAACCTGAAGTTCGAATGACAAAATGATTGCGAGTACAGAAACATTTCACGCACGTTTCAAACACAGGGGCTCGTTACTATTGTTAATTGGTTAATTAGCTTGATTACATGGGGGGGGGGGGGTGGGGGGGTCTAGTGTAATCAACTACGCTCTTACTATTCAGCTTGTTTCACTGACCTCCCTACTTTGTTTGTATCACTGACGTCAGTCAGGGACGTCAGTAGGGACGTCAGTGATACAAGCTGAATAGTATGAGCGTAGTAATCAACCTAATTAACCAATTAACAACGGTAACGAGCTCCTGTGGTTTCATTCTCTTCTATTATACCTTGACGCGTACAGAACATCCAGCAAAACGTCGCTTCCCGCAAAGCCGACGATCTTGTACTAGCCCGTCATTCTCACGCGTTGTCTGACATTTTTATGAGAGAATGCAGAGCCAACACAGATTCAGTCGACATTGGGGTGTGTATACATTGGACTGACAACAGTCGCTCAACTAATTACAAGGAATTTCGTATAAATGTCCATGTCATGGTTCAGTGGACGGGCATATAAATAGCTCAGGCTTTTTGAACGCGGGTTCTGACCATCTTTTGACCTGTTAACATGGTTAGGCTATTTTTCTGATTTACAATTTAGGGAGGGACTGATAATCAATTCCACTATCTGAATGGATTATACCCTTAATAATGAGTCTGAATCATTGGTATATATTGCAACACCAACCAGGCCAATTGTTTACCATGGCGACCATGGCGACCATGACTACAGATTCGAAAACAGTATCAGTTGCCTGGCTTGTGGGATATTTGGTGGTACCTGAATACATGCATTAAATGCAATAAATTATGAAAATTAATAAGTATAACGAAATATAAAAAAAGGATTTGAAAAAAATGTGTTTATTATTTTTTAATAATTTATTGAAAATATACGTATTGATCTACCATCAAATATCCAACAAGCCTGGCAACTTTGGAAAAAAACGAAAATGGGGGAATGTGGAATGGAAGATAGCCAACATTTCGACTTTGGTTCGACACGAAACCATGATTGTAGTGACGACGATTTAGAGAGGGAATTGTTCCTATGGGAAAGCTTGAGAGAAGGGACATTAATTCTTGGGTCATTCTTTCTTTTCGCATCTGGTCAATTAGGCTCATTAAACTTAATGGCTCGTTTGTCATTATCTCCTCGAGATTAAAGGGGCTGTCGTATTTTTCTTTCTATTTTTAGTCGCCCACAAGGTATTCTATACGAAAATGCGTTGATACAACCAGACGGATGAACTTTAAATTCTGTTTGCAGAATAGAGAAATATATGATTGTTTTATAATTAATGTTAGTAGCATGAAAAACCTTAATTAGCAACATCAATTAGCTCTCTAACCTAGGGCGAATTTTCCATGCTTATCAGCACACGTTGCTCCGACAACTTAGGTGTTAGACACTGTAGAACAAAAATAATAAATAAAACGATTCTTCGAGGCAGAGACAACATTGGGGACGGGCGGTGATGATAAACGAATTATTAGTGCCTTGTGAAATTTGAGCAAATGTATGTACTCCCGATTGTCTTACTAATCTTTTGCATCTTGTGCAAAAATATGACGATTTTAGGCAACGTCACAAAATATTTTTGGAGAAACTGATTCGATAATAGACTATGAAGCATATTCACTAAAATTTTCTCAGATTTGTTGATAAACGTCACACACTGATAGCAACGCATGAGCGTAATGTACAAGATGTTTGGCGCTGCGTTTAGCAAATAGAACTCTCTAGATAATCTATCAGATTGGAATTAGTGATCAATCTATTTGATTGAATATTCTATCTATTAGATAGTACATTGAATTCTCTGTCTAAAACAGATTCATTTTATCGTTTTCAATCTATTAGATTTAATATTTTCAATCCAATAAAAGATTGGTCACAAATTTGAATCTGATAGATTGAATTTCAATCTAACTATTAATGCCGTATGATAAGGGAGATAAGGGCGTACAATCATCGTGTATTACAACATCTTCCTAGCGTTATTCATCTTCACAACGTCAAGGTTTTTAGGTTTCTTTTTGAACCAAAGGCGAAACCTTGACCATCTTGCATAGCAGACCGTGTTTCGCCCACTATCTGTATACGAATCTGTTGTCATATGATAACATGCTATTGTCGCGTAAAACAAGTGATCTGATTTGTCAATATACACAGAATGTTGCTTTGCCGACTGGCTGAAATTTACTGTTCCATTTTCCATAAACACGATTCATTCTCATGCGTACAGGTGAAATAGTAAAAAAATAGAAACAGAAATAGTATCTAGGATAGAGATACCTCTGGGTTTAGCGAGGATGTGCGCTAATATGAACAAATACATTCAATTCATGACTGAGATACACTATACCCTAGAAAAAAACTTGGGAACTCGCTGGGATAAACGAATATTGATGCATGATGTACATTAAACGATGGAAACATCATGATTTCTCGCCGGCATCGTTGAAAATTGTTAACCGCCTCTCTCTTACAAGAAACTAGCTTAATTGCTTGACGTTAATGGTAATGTTTAACGAAGACGCGGATATTTTTATTACGGCGATGGTTTGTTACTGATTGTTAGACCTGATGATTGTATTGCGTCGTAGAAAATAAACCAATACTGGTACATCCTGATCAATCACAAAAAAAAAGAAAAAAAGGGGGAAAAAAGAAGAAAAAAGACCAAGTCAAAAAATAAATAGAATTCCAACTCACCATTTTCGGATATTTGTTCGGTCCGTCAAAAGTCTCCTGGTGGAAGTTTCGCTAGGATGTGATGGCACACGGAAGACAGTCAAGGGTCACTGTGTGAGATTTGTAAATCCAACAGTGAAAACACGGTTTATATAGGCGAAATCTACAACCGACACCCTGACAACGACTGTCACCATGGATGTGCGTCTTTATCATTTGTTCATTTGTACATGTCCTAACAAAGGGCGAGAGTTCATACCCAGTATCAAGGCCCTTTTGACTCTATAGAATTCGATATATTATATACTCGTCCCAACAAGGCTGACCATGAAAAATAATTACTTTTATTATGCTCAAAGTGATAGCTAGCGGAACTGATTAGATCAGAATCCCTGCTGAGTTCTGTGCCCAGACACGTATCGGTACACGCACAGCGAAGCGTTGGATACAACGTGAAAATATTACTAGAACGGAATGTATAAGCTAGATAAATTATTTGAAATATCAGTCAGTGGTTATGAAAATACATTTCAAGACATTTCATTTTCAAATCCCCCAATCTTTGGTTAATGGTAATTTGATCTTGTTGGATATTTGATTTGAACACTTTTAAAACTATTGATGGTAAACCCCATTAAATAACAGTGTCATATTGAAGAACTTCTTCAAAAACTAAAATATATAAAAAACAATATTTGTTATTGTGACCGCTCAGTAATGAAGGAATATACGCATCAATAAAAGAAGCTTAAAATACAATATGGCTCTCAGTGAAAATTTAGGGTTCAATCAAAAATGAGCACTTATTATGAAATCTTCGGAAAACATTAACACGATCAGCATTCAATTGTATCTTTACCACAAGTACAGCTGATCAGAATTAGTCACAGAAAAGGGATCTATCGTCATTTCTGCAATTTTCTGCAAAGGGATTGGTGAATAAATACTACAACTTAGAAGAAAACCTAATATTGTCTCCAAATAGAAACAATTGTAGAGTTGAGTGGCGGAAAAAGAGACCGTTGTACTGAGATATGATCCGCAGGCAAATGTACTGACTACATATTTCTAAAAAATATCACAAGAAACAAAAACTGATCCCTGTGATGATTTGTATCCCAGCCATACTTTTATTGTAGCTGTTCATGTGAACACATTTAATGGCATGACCGGCTTAATTGCACTGGCTTGAGCAGTATCGTTCACAAATATTTCAGGGCGATGATGTATTAACTGACTAACTCTATCTCGGGAAAATGATGAACTAAATACAAAACAATACAATACTTTATTCCGCTCAGACCACGAATTGTGGTATATGAGGATACACACAGATAAATAATATAAAAATGGCGATTGGGAGTATATTCGTTATTATATGTAACATAGATTCAGATCAACACGAGCAAATATAGTAGATTTGCCAGGACAGATATTACATCTATCAATCAGCATTGATTAGTTTACATAGTTTCATTATTCTGGGTGGGTAGTTATTTCTGAATATATCTGCAAATTTAAACAAATCTGGATTATTCCAGTAATACTTTGGTAAACATATTTCTCTTATATCAAGGAAAAAAAGAGCATTGGAAGATATAATGGAATTCGTCATCTATTGAATCACTGGTACACAAAGTACATATTCTCTCTTCTGTATTTTGCCAGCGACCAGTTTCAATTGGTAGTTTGTGGTTGCTTGTCCTAAATTTATTGTAGATAGTTCTGTATTTTTTGGGGAGGTTAATGAGATAATTTTCTAAGGCAATATCTGTTTTAAATAATTTGTAGTAAGTTGATTTACTCGATGATGAAACTTTTTCGCACCAAGTCTGCAAGGATTTCAATATCCTTTCAATGCTCTTTTTTTCTCCAGTACTCGACATTGATAACGACTGAGTTAGCCATGTGATATTTTTTCCCGTATTTTCCAGGGTAGATCTATTGAGCTGATCCATTTATGATTGTAAGTCCCATTCTCGGTATCCAATAACAACAATTTATACATTATGGAACATATCTTTGGTTTTAGGCACCCATCTAAAATTCGAGTCCAAAAACTAAACATTCGACATCTGATTGTTATATCTAAAGAGAATCTACCCAACTCACCGTAAAGCATGTATAATGGAGTGCTTTTTCTGACACCTAGTACTTGGCGCAAGAAATTAGTGTGTAGATTTTCAATAATTTTTGTATCTTCGTGACCCCAAACCTCACAACCGTACAGTAAAATAGGAACAATCAGTTTATCGAATAAACATAACTGCAAATCGACAGGGATGTCATATTTCCTTATTTTTACTTTTAGCAGATATATGGCTCTTTTAGCACCATCTGGTAAAGATTTTTTGGCTTTTAGAAAACTCCTTGTCTGTGAGAATATGATGCCCAAATATTTGTACTCTTTCGTTATTTCTAGTGGTATGTCTCCAATATTAAAAGCGAATTTAGAGGTCTTTCTTGCGCCAAATATTACAATTTTAGTTTTATCAACGTTTATGTTAAGCTTCCATGGTCTACAGTAGACAGAAAATTCATTAAGGTTTTTTCTGTAGATCACCTTCATTTTCGGCAAAAATAACCGTGTCATCTGCATACAGCAACACTAATATATTCAAATATGGTAAAATAGAATCATCGAATTTACTAGTGTCGATACCAGAGCAAAAAATCTGAGATAAATAGTCTTCTAGATCATTCATAAATAAGGCGAATAATATGGGGGATAGGTTCTCTCCCTGCCTCACACCGATGTTACATGGGAAGAACCGAGATCGTTGATTATCTTGAAATATGCAGGACTTGATATTTTGGTACATATTGTAAATTACGTTAAAAAAATTCCCATTTCGCTAGACAGAAGCTTCTGCCAAAGTCCATAGCGCCAAACTCTATAGAAAGCTTTGCCAAAATCAATGAATGCACAAAAAAGTTTCTTTTTCCTAGCCTTTAAAAGTTCAATTAGGGAGTACAGGACAAATATATTGTCGGATGTGGAGTAGCCTTTGCGAAAACCAGCCTGATTCTCCTTTAGAACCCCAGTAGATTCAACAAATTCATTGAGTCTTGTGTTTAAAACTGAGGTGAATAATTTCCCAAGGCAACTAGAAGGGTAATCGGTCTGTAACTATTCGGGTCATCACTGGGTCCTTCTCCTTTGTAAATAGGCTTGATTAGACCTATCTGCCAGTCTTCCGGTATAAAATCAGGATCAAGAATAGCATTAAATATAATTTTATAAAGGTAGCAGTGCATTTTCACTACTCTTAAGAAATTCATTTAATATACAATCAATCCCTGGTGATTTGTTCTTCTTCAACGATTTGATGGCCATTTTGATTTCCTCACATGTAATCTCCTTATTCAAAATTTGATTAGTTTCCATATCATTAAAGTTGATATCAGTTGTTTCACTTTCGTTATCATTAGCATTTAGGTCTTTAAAAAAGTTGAACATTTCCTCCAATGGGACCCTGCTCTCATCTCTGTTGCCTTTTCCACTATTCAGAATTTTCCAGTAACTTTTGGGGTCGTTTTTATTCAAGTTTCTCAGACGTTGCTGAAACGTTTTCTTGGTTTTCCGTACGTTCATGTTTAACACTTTTTTTATATTTTTGCTATTTGATATCATCTCAATTCGGGCATTCTCACTTTTTGTTTTATTGAACTTTCGTCGTGCTAAATGATATTTCCTCCTAGCAGATTTACATTCTGGGCCGAAGTAAGGTTTTAATTTTTGCGGTCTATATACTGGTAAACTAGGTGTACTTCTTTCGAAGCTTTCAGTGAATATGCTACTAAGCTGTCGACAAATTAAATCAATTAACTCTTGGTCAACTCTTGAAGTAACCATTAGAAGAAACGATTCAAACGAGAGAGTTTTAGTAGACTACAATTTCGTATTCTGAACACATGTGAGCCTCATTCTCCACCATGCTTACAAGTCCCAAATGCAAAATGCACATTTATTTTCCACTTTCTTCTATTTCACAAAACCAATTAGGCTCAACAATCTGAACTGAAATTTTAACGTCAATAATATTGCTAGTTTACGAGCTTGACAAAGATGAAAATACGAATATCAATATTCATAATTTTTATTAATCAGCTTACATCACAGGAAGCATACATCTTGATTGGAGGCATCTCTAAAATAAAGGACCTTGTACGTTAAGGTGGACAAACCGCCCCAGGTGAGGTACAATTGTAGATGAAAAATGAAACTTAAAATATGAAATGCTCGTCTCGATTAGCATAAACTATGACATTTTTTTTTCAACTCTCTTTGAAATATTGGGAGCATGAGTGCCATGGTTTTTTTAACAAGAGCTCTCCAAAGTGGTAGGTTTGTGTGAAATTGACAGTTTTGGGTTGAAAAAACATGGTTTGCTTACCTGTAAATATGTGAAGATAAACTATAACCACAGAAATATTCACTCATAACAGTCCTCTTTTGAATCCCTAGTTGTTCAACAAAGCACGTTTTGGTTATCGTTTATCTTCATATACAAAATGAAACTTTATGGAATATTGTTTTTTGGTCATTTGGTGTTCAATTTCAAATACGATAATTGGAGCAATGTACGAGTATGAGCTGGCCGAATGGATAGAATCGCGAGAAGAGTTGTCGTTTTGATTGATGATCTGCTGGTTCGAATCCCCAAATATTCGTCCAAAATGTTTTAATAGTCTTATGCATTTTTCGATTTTTCACCATGATTACAATATATATGTGAATATTTGTTAGTAGAAATAATGAGTGGAAATGGTCTATATCTCAAGTTATAATATTCAGCAAATCTTGCAGCGTTTTCTCTTCCCGTGCTAGATTTGCCCGCGTGATTAGAGAGTTGCACACAACAATATCTGGACTTATTTGATCAAATTAGTATTTAGTCGTATCAAAAGTGGTCTCAGGGAACTAGATCTGTGCGTTGAATTCGTACATAAATACATAAAAATATATATGTCCATGATGAAGAATATTTACTACCCTTTGGGATGTATGCGATATCAACAATGGTCTTGCCATTATCATTCCCACTTGCCAGGTCAGTAGACGAAATCAAGGCCAAATGAGAAAATTATCTGTTGACCAATCATAATGGGTAAATAGACAAATGCAGTTTACGGCCATAGCGCATCTATTTTAATCCTTACCGACAACAGTTCTACCACCAGTAAAGACGTGTGCAGCTGGTGATCAGCGTAAACCAAGAAGGACCTTTAGGTCTAATGAAACTGGTCGTGCAACAGTTACTATGAGTTCGATGAACTAAGAGCATATACATTCGAAACTTTAAACATTGCTGATTTCCCTTGCTCACCACATTGTGCGTGGCTGTCAGTCGAACGCCATATAGGATGCTCGTCACCTACCGCACATGAGGGTATATTTACAGTATGTTGCACACGCCAAAACAAAAATGACCCTACGAGAGTTGTCGTTGGTTCTGTTAAAGAAATGAGACTTGCGGACACTCAATTCAGCGAGTGGCGAGTATAATCTATTCATTTCATTTCCGTATTCATCTTTTTATTTATGCAATTAACGCCATTGCACGAAGATATCATATAACAGCAATTTAATAAGAGGGAAAAGAGTGTAAAACCACGAGTAAAATATGCTTGGCCTTGCAAACCGCGCTCTCGGCGGTCAACCCGAATCCATTCATTTCCACTTGAGTCACGTGATCCGCTGTGAATGAACTGCTCGCCGGGGCCGTTTGTCCATCTTATCGTACGAGATCCTTTTGGAAAACATCGATATAGCAAATTGACAGCTAGATCAAACTGTCGATTGACACCCAGAGCCTCTCTCTGAAATACTTTTTCATTCTCTATCTTTTCCCTTTCTTTCTGTGCTTTTCATTACCTACGTATTGTAAATCAACTTCAAAATGTTTTGCTGTAAACTTAAGACACGCGATGAAAATAAATATAAGTATTATAATTTATTAGATTTATATTTTTTATGCCGACATTTGGTTCCTATTTGTTGTGCCGCAAACGATTAAGTTGGTGTTAATTGTTGTTGAGACATTCCCAACCGTGCCGAACGTACGGTACCATAGCTCAAAATAGCCGTACACTCTCAGAAATATTCAGGGAATAATCCTGAATAGATCAGGCTGCACATCCACAACTCAATTTCAGGGATTTTACCTGAAATTCAGGGATAATTTCCTGAAATTCAGGTATATCATCCCTGAATTAAAGCTAAATTACCTGAATTTTAGGGGATTTTACGTACCTGAATAGGGTCGGGAACATACTAATCAGGGTGGTAAATTTGCCTGAATTTCAGGGAAAATCCTCTCATTCAGGGATCATTTTCCTGAAATTCAGGAAATTATCCCTGGATTTCAGGTAAAATCCCTGAAATTGAGTTGTGGATGTACAGCCTGATCTATTCAGGAATATTCCCTGAATAATTCTGAGAGTGTACTATTCCGAACTGCTCATTTGTAGCTCGAGCACGGGAGAAAGTTGGCCGCTCTCTCGAATGGACAATGCCGCCGTCAAATGCACAACAACTCTGAAACTTGTTATAATACAAAAGTCGAGCAAATAGTTTGAATTGAATTGAAACTCCAAAGCAAAGTGTCAAAACGCATCTATAGCTGACCACGTGATTTAATGCCAGTTCACCAAAAATGATGACGCTGCATATAATTAGCGAGTGGCCCTCTACCGGCACAGATTGGGAACTGTGTGACTGGGTTACCGCAAACATTTGCGTACACTTCGCCATCCATAAGATGGCTGGCGATTCTCCATTATCTCGGAGCGATATCCGGTACTTTACCGTATATTTTTCGGCCTTCATCCGGCGGAGAACAGACTCGAGAAATCTGCTAAATTACAGGTTTTCATACCACTTGGGAAACAGATATTGCCTGGGCTTACAAATATATAGGTATGAATAACTTTCGTATCATCCAAGAGGTGTGGTAGGTCTGTAATTTTGAACTATAGGACATCACATGATTCGGAAATGGCGGATTACGTTGGGGTTACGTCGGTACACTTTAGCTGATTGGCTGACGAAGTCACGTGGTATTGATTTATGGAAATTCCCTCTTTGCAGTTGCTGAAAGTAGGCTGAAAATGGATACACACGTTCACAGGGTCAGTCTTACTGTGTACAGATGATCCAGATGGTTACAGGTTGCACAAACATAGTCCACCGACGGATTCAAGGGAGACAACTCCCGTGTCAGTCGAAGAAAATACTGTTGAACATTTTGCCAGCAATGTTCTTTGCTATATTTAATCTACGAATTTATAAATTCTGTTCTGTCAAAACTATCAAGCGAAGACGAATATCTACAAGTTACAACTTTATTTACACTATGTTCAGATTTGTGACTTGTGAGGGGTGCATACTCATGTTGTTACAGTGGTAATCAGAAGTGACATAGATCTCGCTTATATGTGTGTGTAAATTAGTAAGATGTCAAAAGAGCCAAGACATTGTGACCCACCTGAGCAGATTTCCACACACGCTCTAATTTATCGTCTTATTGTCAGAACTATGAACATGGCCAACATATACATGTATATAGTATTACCTCATAAATTTATCAAATCAAACTCGGACATATTTCACACAAACTTGAGCGAATTTCACTCAAACTCATTTTTCACTGATTGGATCAGCAGCCGTGTCGATGAATGGAGTCAGGTCGAGTTACATATACAGATTTTATCAAGGCGTTCGACACGTGTTGTCTATAAGCATTAGATATGTAAGCTGAAGGCCTATGGAATTTCTGGTCGTTTATTGAAACCGTTTTCATCACATCGTCATCAACGTAAACAAAGAGTTATTATTACTGAATGGACTGATGTTTCATCTGGAGTTCCTCAGGGATCACTTTTAAGATCGTTAGTATTTCTTGTCGTTATCAACAACCTTCCGTCTACTTTAATTAGCTCTAACTACTATTGGTATGGCGACGACAGCCATTTTTCGCCTATTTTCTACAAACAGATTTTAGTTTATCACACAATTTAGATTTATGTCTTTCCCAGTAATTTCATTTCATTTCATTTTATTCACCAAATTTGTGTAACTAATATAAATGATGCTAACATGCTTTGAAAGGCGGGAATAAAACCCCAGGGGGGCTTGTTTTATCCCTAAGTTGGAAATAATACTGAAATTAAACTTAGGATGGCTTAATATTATTGTTTGACAAGTGCAACAGCATTGGAGATGGTCGAGAAAGTAGATCAGTCATTCTCAGTTAGATATGATTTAAGCTTGGATTTGAAAAGTGATGTCGTCATAAGTGTCTTTATCATTTTTTTTTTACCGAAAGCCAAACAAAACACTAGGAAATGTTTACACCGCGGAGTGAAGCCTTAAAACGCGGAGTATCGCTTAGACCTTGAAAGGTTTCCACCGTGGTTGAAATAATTCCTAGACCGTTCAGCTGACAACGAAGGAACACATTTTTATGAATTTCAATGCGTAACTAGCGCAGTGCGAATGTAGGCCCAACCGCCACGACAAGTGATTGGAATATCAACGCCGCTCTGGCCATTGACAATATGCGTGCTAAGACTTGTGGTTCGGCTTAGACCTTCCTGTGTTACTTCGCTTTCAGCCCCAGTCCAGCCCTGTCATTTCTAACTGATGTGAAAAATATCATTTTTATTCATGGGGCAATAACAAGTGTGCAACTGAATAACGAATGTACGTGACAGTAGGTGATCAATCGCCCGGCTCTCTATTCATATTTATTAAAGTACGCATTTCTGCCCATTATGTTTACTCTGTACAATAGGTTGAACGATGTAGTATAACAAAGCCATGACCAACTGGACAATAGGTCTTGGAATTGCAACCTGGTAACTCGGTTAGAAATATGTTGCCCTCGCATCTAATTCCGTACTCAGTAGCCCTACCGACGATGTAAACAAATAAACATATCGCTATAATACGAACGGTTAGAAGTTTAAGAAACATTCCAAGCTCAGTGCCAGACACGTGAAAGTCTACACTGAGTTGTTAGTTGAATTTCTGATCCGGAACCATCTTACTGTTCATCAATAATGGTGAGTAGGTCTAAACAGGACTATATTTGCTTAATTGTATTTTTTCTAACTGGCGATTGTTAGTCCACATTATGACCACAGTCTAACTGGCGATTGTTAGTCCACATTATGACCACAGTCTAACTGGCGATTGTTAGTCCACATTATGACCACAGTCTAACTGGCGATTGTTAGTCCACATTATGACCACAGTCTAACTGGCGATTGTTAGTCCACATTATGACCACAGTGAATCGTTACCGTTTTTAATGGTTAATTAGGTTGACTGGGGGGAGGGGAGTCGATGGAGTATACTTCTCTCCACTCCCTCGACCCCCCACAAAGCAACCTAATTACAAATTAGCAACGATAACGAGCCTCTGTGATTTGGACCAGTCCCAAATGTGAACAGTTTTGAAAGTTGAATATGACCAAACTTGCGTTGTGATATGGACTATTGAGCTCCGCTGCGGAAAATTACGTTTTTGGGCGGGCTGACTACCTCTATTCTTGCCTGTAACGTATGGTTTCAATACCATAGGCCTATCAATTTAATCAACTGATAGCATTGCAAAGTTGTGATAAATTTTCCAGAATACATTTCTAGAAAAAACAACGTGCTCCTCTGGGATCTTTCTCATTTATTCGATTCCATTCAGTGGTGCAGTTCCATCAAATGATACACGGAGTCATTGGCCAAGACTAACAGACTGCACCCTTTTTCGAATGATGCGTACCGGTAGTGAATTATAATTGGATTCACGGGCATATCAAGTCTTCACTGGTCGCAAATTTTCTATATCTATTCTATGTCAAGCATCTGAGCTATCTCAGAAATTGTCACGCCGTCCTTTTGGTATCTGAGAATTGAAAACCCTGAAACTGAAGCAGACTCAAATGACAAGATGTCTCACGACCAAATCGAATGAAAGGGTGGGGCGAGGTAGAAGATGGGGACAAATATCGCGCTGTTATGAACATTATCTTTTTTTCTTGCAGAGGGAGTGTGTTAGCATCCATATTGGCCAGGCCGGTGTTCAGATTGGTAATGCCTGTTGGGAGTTGTACTGCCTGGAACACGGTATTCAGCCCGATGGTCTTATGCCCTCAGATAAGACAATCGGGGGTGGGGATGACTCCTTCAATACGTTCTTCAGTGAAACGGGGGCTGGCAAGCACGTGCCTCGGGCTGTCTTCGTCGATTTGGAACCAACCGTTATCGGTAAGTTTGGCAAAAGCTGACTTTCTGGGTAGACCAGTCTTAGTTTTGCACGAATAATTATTTTCGAAGAGTCGGAGTTTCGAAATGTAGTAAAACTTTCCGTCAAAACGCATGTTGTCGATGCCTTACATTATTACGGAAGTATCAAGGAGATGGGGAGGGGGAGGGGGGGGGGGGAATCTGATGTCATTTTCCATAAAATAACACTAAAGTCTGTCCATTTCAATTAGTCGTCTAATTTGGAGAGTGTGGAGAGTGTACAAAATCAACGGTTGGCTTCGCTTTTTTCAATGCAACATAGATAACTGAAATCTATACAATACCGTATATTCCTGATACCATGATGAATCTAACCTGAAAATAAGGCACAGGACATAAAGCCTATCGCCCCCATCAGAGAATATGGAACATTCCATGACATTTTAACCCATCATATCTTATTATAGCTGATAGGATTATTAGGAATATCGAGTGCTTATTTCAGGGTTAATACATGTATGTATAATCCATCATATTTTAAACATCTTTCCATCCCTCGCTGTATAAAACTCATAATATCTACTGAGGTTCAATTACATACTTTATTGATATTCTCTCGGACTAAGGTCAACACAGCCGTTGAAGTCATAAACGGTGTACATGGCTTGACATTTGATCATTTGGATGCTCATGGAAAATGTCGACATACGCCCTGACACCTTATTCAGAGTTAATTTCAATTTAAAACTTCATTGTTTATAAGTATCACGTGGCAATGACGGTCCTTTGGTAGATTTCATATGTAAAATATGCGACTAAACAGAAAATGTATGCCGGACCAACCGTTGGTTTTCGTCA
The DNA here is from genome assembly GCA_036873755.1 of Hanleya hanleyi. Taxonomy (NCBI): domain Eukaryota; kingdom Metazoa; phylum Mollusca; class Polyplacophora; order Lepidopleurida; family Hanleyidae; genus Hanleya; species Hanleya hanleyi. The sequence continues at coordinate 64,333 of JAVTVY010030813.1, forward strand.
CGCTCCATAGAAAACAAATAATTAAAATGAACGATCTTTAACGCAATGCAAGGTCAGAAAAGATTCGCCCCTACATATGCTCGATGGAGAAGTGATACATGAAAACTGTGGAAACAAAACATTTACTTTCAACCATGTAACTGCTGATGTTGTGGTTCATAAACTAAGCCATTTGAATATTAGAAAATCCAGAGGATATGATAACCTGCCAGTTAGAATATTGAAACCTGCTGCTAATTATAGATCTACTTCATTGGCAGGAATCATAAATATGTGTTTGGATCTCTCTGTTTTTCCAGCCTGTATGAAAAAGGCAAATATTACACCTGTTTTTAAGAAAGGTGACCCTATGTGTAAGGAAAACTATAGACCTGTAAGTATCTTAACCTCTTATCTAAGGTCTTTGAAAATATTTTAGCTGAACAATTAAATGTTTTCTTTGATGATGTATTTCATCCTATGATTTCAGCCTCTAGGAAAGGCTTTAGTTGTAATAGCGTCCTTATGAGGGCTGTCGAGGACTGGAAAAGGGCACTTGATCATCATGAATCTGTTGGAGTAGTCCTTATGGATCTCTCCAAAGCCTTTGACTGCATTCCCTATGGCCTACTACAAACAAAACTTCAAGCATATGGCCTTAACCAGTCCTCCGCGGCCCTCATAGGAAACACTTAGCAAAGGAGTTATCCAGGGGTCCATCTTTAGTCCTATCCTTTTTAATATATTTCTTAATGATATTTTTTACTTCTGTAAATCATCTACCATATATAACTATGCAGACGATAACACCATTAATACCCATAATAAGGACATTCATAATGTAATACATACCCTAGAAACAGAAGCCAGCGTAGCTATTGAATGGTTTAAAATTAACCAACTGTCGGCTAACCCTGATAAATTCCTGCTCATGTTAATGGGTAAGCACTGTAGCAACAACCTGTCTATCAATATAAATGGGTCTGTTATCAAACCAAAAGACACATGCAAACTGCTTGGTATCACTATTGATAACCAACTTAAATTTGACAAGCATATCTCTGGATTGTGTAAGAAAGCAGCTTCTCAACTTAATGTTTTAAAACGTTTCAGTAAGATTTTAGATACTGAGAGTAAATTATGTATTTTCAAATCATTCATTGTTTCTAATTTCAACTTTTGTCCAGTTATATGGCATTTTTGTGGCGCATCATCTGTTAAGAAGATGGAAAGTTTGCAATCTAGGGCCCTTCGCTTTGTATATAATGATTTTTCTTTTCCTGTAAATACTCTGTAAGAAAGGGCCAATGTATCTTGTTTACATCTTCAACGGATCCGATATATAGCTGCTGAAATGTATAAGGCAGTCCATGGAATGTCACCAATCTATATTCAAGATTTCTGAAAATGTTGGTTTTGTTATTGTTTGTAGTATCAGTCTTGTCGCGTGTCATCAAAAACAGTAACGTAACTTTACGGGAGAGATAAAATCGTAAGCTATTCCATTCCATTCTTTCTTTTTCACAGACGAGGTCCGTACTGGGACATATCGCCAGTTGTTTCACCCTGAACAGTTGATCACCGGTAAGGAAGATGCCGCCAACAACTACGCCCGTGGTCACTACACCATAGGCAAGGAGATTGTCGACTTGGTCCTTGACCGTGTTCGTAAACTGGCTGACCAGTGTACTGGACTGCAGGGATTCTTCATGTTCCATAGCTTTGGTGGTGGTACTGGGTCCGGCTTCACCGCTTTGTTGATGGAGCGTCTTAGTGTTGACTACGGCAAGAAGTCCAAACTGGAGTTTGCAGTCTATCCTGCACCTCAAATATCCACGGCTGTGGTTGAGCCTTATAATTCCATTCTGACCACTCATACCACCCTTGAACACTCGGACTGTGCCTTTATGGTCGACAACGAGGCCATCTACGACATCTGCCGCAGGAACTTGGACATCGAGCGCCCAACCTACACCAATTTGAACCGTCTGATCGGTCAGATTGTCAGCTCCATCACAGCCTCTCTCCGATTTGATGGTGCCCTTAACGTCGACTTGACTGAATTCCAGACCAACTTGGTGCCCTACCCACGTATACACTTTCCTCTGGCCACTTACGCCCCGGTCATCTCTGCTGAGAAGGCTTATCACGAACAGCTGTCGGTCCAAGAGATCACCAATTCCACCTTCGAGCCGGCCAACCAGATGGTGAAATGTGACCCTCGTCACGGTAAATACATGGCCTGTTGTATGTTGTACAGAGGTGATGTTGTCCCCAAGGACGTCAATGCCGCTATTGCTACAATCAAGACCAAGAGAACCATTCAGTTCGTCGACTGGTGCCCCACTGGTTTCAAAGTGGGTATCAACTACCAGCCACCAACTGTTGTCCCTGGTGGTGATTTGGCCAAGGTTCAACGTGCCCTCTGTATGTTAAGTAACACCACAGCCATCGCCGAGGCCTGGGCTCGACTTGACCACAAGTTTGACCTGATGTACGCCAAGCGTGCCTTCGTCCACTGGTATGTCGGTGAGGGTATGGAGGAGGGGGAGTTCTCTGAGGCCCGTGAGGATCTTGCTGCTCTAGAGAAGGATTATGAAGAGGTCGGAGTTGATTCTGTCGACGGAGAGGGCGAGGAAGAAGGGGAAGAATATTAGCTATAAAATAAGTTTAATCTTGACTTCGAAGTACTTCATGCATATTCTGCAGTCCGATAAATGTTTACCGATGAGAAGGTGCTTGAAAGTTATGGAACTTTACCATAGTACGTGTTGAAAAGGACATTACCGCCTTATCTCTAGACCACACTGTTGCTGTATAGTCTCTGATTCTGCAAGTCAATATCCGACATGCCTGGACTCTTGTTCGACAATTAAATATAGACAATTCTCTACATCCTTGATGATACAGACTACTCGTTTCAGCTGGATACGTAGTATATTGAATTGGTCCCATAAAATATGCACAGAACAATTGTCCACAAGTGTCATTCTCGAAGCTTCGTATCTCTCTTGTATAACTTTTGTTTCAAATACAAATATATTGATATACAATATGCGTGACAACTCACTTGTATGAGAGACTGGGACACTCCTATTTTTCTTCTTCTTTTTTTTTGCAAAAAATCTCCGCAGTTATTTCTCCCGTAGAGCAGCCTTCAATGCTCCAGTTAGGGAGTCAAGCCGCCTGCCTGGTCTCCTATTGTTTCTGGTATTATTCTTTTTCTTCCGACACATTTTCGTCGAGCCGTAAAGTCGACACTGCTCCACCGATGAAGATGGAACTTCATAGACATTGGAAATTCAGAGTGATTGGTCAACATGTGAATTAATGAATATCCGCTAATGAAGCCCATTGGTCGAAACATTTGGTGGCCATCTTGGACTGATCTCAAAACTTACTCATATCTTCTCCGGTACAGCTGAAGCGATCAACGCGGAATTTAGCACATATGCTTGATGGATGGGGGCTCATGGGGTCTCTCAAAACTTCATTTGTTGCTCCGTAAAACAATATGGCCGCCATCGACCCATCAAATTTGTCGGATCCAAAGTAACGGATTTGGACGGCGCAAGTGACTAGATACATGCTTTTCGATATGGCGATGAAGAATATGCAAATTTGTAGTTTGTTGCACTGTATTCTCCAGAACCAGCTCTTTCGGATATATACAGTCCATTTCATCGTAGCTGCAGTAGTTTTCCCGCTATTCTCTTTCGTAATTCACCCAAATTGAAGCCGAAACTTCAACAAGTGATTGGACCACATGGGAACTAGTGCATACTCCCTAATCACACCGAGTGGTGGAAATCCCCGGATACATCTTGGACTGACCTTAAAACCGGTTACGTTCTTGTCCTCCAGAACCGCTGATACAGAACCGCGGATCGGGGTCTCTCACAACTGTATTTGAAACGTTTCTCTATGATACAAAATGGCTCCCATCTACCAATCAAATTTGTCTGATTTTCAAGTAACAGATTTGGATGGGGAAAGTGACTAGATATATATTTTTCGATATGGCGCTCAATAATATGCAAACATTTTGCTTCTAGTTCACGTGGTTTGGCCACCGTCTTGAATTTTTCAAAAAACTGAACATATCTTTAAAAGTTATAACTCGTGAACTATCGGAGGTACAGGCTTGTAGTTTGTTGCTTTGTATTCTCCAGAACCAGCTCTTTAGGAAATTTCATCGTAGCTTCAAGAGTTGTCCTGCTATTCTTCATCGTCTTTCATCCAAATATTTCAGTTATCGGATATTCATGTTACGTACATGTATTTCGATAGCCCTCGGTGCAGAAAATCCTCAGATTTTCACGTAATTCTCGTAATGTGTTCGGACAGGAAAAGTACCCATATTTATGTTAACGGACATCGCGATGCAGATTATATCAGATTCAGTCAGTGGGGAAAATTACTTCTGTTACCATGAAAAGACCAGTAAATGGCATTTTCATATAATTATTGAGACTTCAACGATGGTTTCGACATTTTCCATGAAAATATTCTATTGGACTCAATACTGTGCAGACCAATGATTTCGCCAGTAACCAGTATAAATATTGCAAACTTACCCCAATAGGCCATGTCAAAGCAGCTTGGCCCCCTCGCGGCTTTAATTATAACCTATATTTATTATGACATAATCATGCAAAGAATTCTAAAATGTCTGTTATACTTGTCTTTAGAATTATATTTTAAGAAGTAAAAAAAACAACAACAAAAACAAAACAGGGCACACTAGGACAATCACTCGGGCGCACTGGAACAACAATCGATATACATTGCAAATTAAGCACAGTGTTATTTTTCAAAAGCGTGCTAATTTCGGTTAAGCCGGTGCTAGGGGCCGTGTGGATACTTCATTGTCTCCACATGAACAGACGCAATAAAAGCGCGGCTGAGATACTAAGGCTACATCCGAGAATCCACCGAATTCTCGGGTCTGAATTTATTACCTGTATATGGTAGGATTCTGCTGGTGGAATGTTAGTCCCCGAGGCCCGCCCTCTGCACATGTCTCTCGACAAATATATGTAGGTTTATTGTTTTGGTGGGAAATTTAAGTCGTACGACGTCGGACATTACAGGTTAGTTTTCCTGTGTATTCTTGCATTTACCAGTTTTACTCCATGTTGAGGCGTTTACTCCATCAGACGTCAACGATGCTTACACATTAACATCAGATGAGTTGTTTGAGGTGATCTGTCACAGCTCCCGAGCTATAGCGTAAGCCGGTGCTAGTGGCCGTGTGGATACTTCATTGTCTCCACATGAACACCCGCACTAAAAGCGCTGCTGAGATATTAAGGATACATCCGAGAATCCACCGAATTCTCGGGTCTGAATGTTAGGTGTCGATGAATGCTTTCCTGTAGAGTCACATGTTTGCTTTTTAGTCGCCAGACGTCGTCAATTTTTCCCACCTCTTACATATCGCTCCAATTTAGAGCATTCAACAGCGACAGCTAAGTCTCTCGAAATTTCAGATCCCTGTGTGACATAAAATATTTACCAGAGGCCAAATCTGAAAAATAAAAAAAATAAATATATTTTGTGTAACTCTCATCCCAACTCTGGCTTCGGATTGTGAAATTGTTAGTAAAACTCATCAAATCCGATAGAACCAGGAATTATTACCATTCAGGAAACAAAATAATGCATTTTCATAACATTTCAGGATCGAGGTAAATCTCACCTTTTGAGTAATATATCTCAGTGCGCCCCGGCAATAGTGTCCCAGTGCGTCCCACTTGCATGATCTAACCCGTTTTGTGAAAAAACCTCAAAAATAACACATACATTGATACAACGAATACATACATAATAAATCCATACACTTAAATTGTACCTTTGCCCATACTCAATACGGCTATGAAAATGACGTCATAGGTTCTGTGGAAAAATCTATCTCATGCATTTTGCAGCCTATGGGTCACATTGGGGGGACGTTCACATTGGGGGGACGTTCAATCTGTGTATTATACTGGGACACGATACAGAATATGTCGCCCAGTAAACATACATCCGGCAATATGTGGGTCAAGCTATACGAGGAAATGTAAAGAGAGTTGCATGGCCCAATTTCAAACGTCAGTCGACACAGTTGAGATCACTTTTGACTCTGAGCGTTAACAATATCAAACTTGGGTATTTTGTCCGTACCACATATAAAATCTTGGACAGAAATAATGAAAGAAATTTTTGGCTTTACTAAGGTAAAGGTTTTCGTAATGTTATGCTCTATATCTTTGCATATTCATATCCCAAATCTGACGCCAGGGGGCGCTGCTAGGGGCGCTGCTTGGAGCACTACAGGTCACAAACCACTAAATATTCGCCTTACTTAATATGTAGTAATTTGGCCGAGCATATCTTGAGAAAATATATTCCCTAATATTCGCCGCCACAAATAACCCACCATACCAGGTAGCCTGGCCTTTCCGCTCAAACATATGAAAAATTCAGCATACATTCCCCACCATTTTTTCGAGATGAGACCGCCAGAAATAGGGTCATCCAGACCGACACCATTACGGCAAATTTCGGAGGTGGCAATCAAACTGGCCCAGATTTTTTTTCCGATTAAAATTTGAATAGGTGGTTTTGATATATTTTAGAGTCAAATATTATAGAAACATCTGAAAATACGCCACAGACCACTTCTGGCCCAGTCAGGTATAATGGCCAATTAATGTTCGCCGGAAGTCAAGTCCTCATAATAATCGGTCCCACTTCATCGGAGGTTTGTGACCTATATTCTGTGGATGGATGGGGAGGGCTAGGGATATTATTGTAATCTGCTTGTTGCGTGATCCTGGTGTTTGTGAAACAACAACCACCTCTAAATTCCACAAGGAATATTAAGGACGGTTCCCTTTTCAAAGATTACCCTGCCTACACAAATATGTATGTGGATATCTAAATAATGTCTCGCGAAAGATATAGCAGTGGACACACAACATATAGACGGGTATGCTATGGAAGGCGGATATGGTTATTTCGCAACTTCGCTCGATCTGCTTGATTTTCATAGGGCGAGGTTCCAAGAGAGCGAAGCGACAGGGCGTGGTTGCTAGATTGCGAGACAGCGAGAGCGCGAAGCGAGGAAGCGAAGCAAGACAGAGAGAGAATAATTTTCTCTGGCAACGTTGCTCTCTCGCTTCGCTCTCTCACAACCTCGCAATCTCATTACCTCGCAACCTCGCCCTATGGAAATCAGGGCGAGGAAGCGAGGCTGCAAGATGGCCTTATCCGTCTTCCATAATTTCCAGCTGGATTATATTCTCTCTATACTACACAGTAAAACTTTGAACGTCCAGTTCGTTCTGCGCAGTTTCCAACCTATCAGTTCTGTACAGAATGCCCTAATACTGGACGGTTTTGAACAATAACCGTGTGGAACTTAGTAGAAATATCGGACCATTACTGTAAATTCATTAACCCTACATGGCCTGGAAAGGGGGGGGGGGGGGGGACTTTCCTCCCCCTGTTGGTTTTTTGCTTCTATCTCTGGAACGACAAAAATTTGAGCTTCCCAATATAGTTCAAGTTAAACCCTGGACAATGCCATCTGACCATGGTGTCCGCGACACTGGTGCACAGCATTTGGGCCACCGTGATATTGGGTGCGTTCTCTTGGTCTCTCCCCTATGCTTGTAACATGCAGCGAGGTTTTCAACTGATGGTAACTGGTGTATTTTCGATCTGAGGTTGCCAGGGTTATCACAAATGTAAGCTTGTTGGTCGATATCAGAGAAATAAAACAACACAAATTTTACGAAATCGTGAAGCGACATACCAAATTAAGGCCGATTATGATACCAAAAGTTATCTCCCTTTAGCCCATTTTTCGAATTCACTCCTCGGTCATAGAAGCTCCGGAAATGAGTCCAAAATGGCTCTAGCGGTTTTATTTAGCGACGGGTGTCCCAATTCGCTCGAAATCGCATAATTAGTGCATGTCCGAATTGACCTCAACACCTAGGGGTAATTTTGGACAAATTTTAGAGTTAATTAGCTTAATTAATACTCATCCAATATGAACTAAATTTCGGGAGCGTATACGTGGAACGTCATTATATATCTGCGCCAGATATGGTTACATTCTGTAGAAAAATGAAATGTGTAGATGAGAAAAACCTTCAAATCCGTTCGAATACACCCAGTTTACGGTACCTACACTCTATGAAATATTCAGAGAATAATCCTGATTAGATCAGGCTGCACATCCACAACTCAATTTCAGGGATTTTACCTGAAATCCAGGGATAATTTACTAAATTTAAAAAAAAAGATCCCTGATTGAGAAGATTTTCCCTGAAATTCAGGCAAATTTACCACCCTGATTAGTAAGTTCTCCACCCTATTCAGGTACGTAAAATCCCCTGTAATTTAGCTTTAATTCAAGGATGATATACCTGAATTTCAGGAAATTATCCCTGCATTTCAGGTAAAATTCCTGACATTGAGTTGTGGATGTGCAGCCTGATCTATTCAGGATTATTCCTTGAATATTTCTGCGAGTGTATCAGTAACTTTCTGATTAGAAATGCTCAGTGTATATAGTGACAGGATTGCCTGTGTACTATTCCGCAACCGGATCGTATGGAACACTCTAATCCTTTGATAGATAATTCGGTATTCTATAACACTTTATCACCAGTATATTAATATCAGAATGCATGATTCTTCAGATCTTCTGTACGCAAGGGATATAACTCTTGGTATGGTTCTGAGATATATTATACTCATGGCAACGACTTGGAAATTCACTCAGATTCTAGAATGCTTGTTTTGTTTGTTTTGTTTTAAACTTATTTTATTGTCTTCAAAACAATTGGATTGGGGACAAGTTCTTCCAACTTAGTTTCCCCTCTCCAAATATAGGTAAAACAAATTTTGTGAAGAAAATCAAACAACAATATATAAACTTATACAACGTTACAGCCTCGTTAACTTGTGCATATCTCCAAGTGCAGATCTAACAAATTTGTTAAAAAAGTCACAGATCACTATTTGAACATATACATTCTTACAGGCAATGATAGACAAATGTGAAGGCTACACGTGCAAGGATTGGCGTCTTGATTTTAAGGAAAATAAGAGGCACCCAAGGTCCACTTCATTGAAAGAAACATCTAGCTGAATCGCTGACTATCTTTGATAAATTTTTGGACAGCATTGAATACTTGTATATTGTTAGTTAGCGAGAGAGATGGACTGCCCCACAACAATTGATGGACATTTGTATTTGGCGGTATGTTATCAAGTAATTCCTTTCTTATATTTTCGTAACGCGGACAAAATAATAAATAATGTTCGGCATCCTCTGTTGGTTCCCCACATGCGCAATGTCCGGTTTCGTGAAGTTTTATGTGATATAAATCTCCATTAAGCTGGCTACAGCCGTGTCGTAATTTCGTTTGACATATATTCATTTTCCTGTATCCAACAGAGTAGTACACAGGGGGTGGTTTTTTGGACGAGATTTTAGACTTGAACAAATTATATGAGCTCGAGTTTCTACTGTCATGCGAAAGGTTATTCCAGTGATCAATGACGGAAGGTATAAATGAATTTTTAAATAGTGTTAAACGTGTTTTTGGGATAGTGTAGTTATTATCATTTCTAAGTCGGTAAGGTGTTACTTCACCAACAAGAGGAGTGACTAGATTTGCTAGGTATTGCGGTACTTCACCATTGTGGATTTTGTACATGGTTGATAGTTTTAAATTTTCCCTCCTAGCTTTCAACGTTTCCCATCCTGTTTCAAAATAAAGAGACTCTCTTGGAGCGTAAGCGGGCAGGCCAGTAACAATACGTGCTGCAGTCAATTGTAGTTTTTCAATAGTTTCGGATTGTTCTTTGGTGCAGTTGTCCCAAACTACAGAAGCATATTCAAAGGTTGGTCTGATAAAGCTGATGTAGATTTGGTTCAGCGTTTTCCTTTTAAGTTTGAATTTAAATTTGCGCAGGATTCCAATTCTTTTAGATACAATTGAACATATATTATGGATATGACTGTGCCATTTACAATCATTTTGGAATACCAAACCTAAATGACGGTGATTATTGGATATCTGGAGAAGAGTGTTATCGAAATAGATTTCATGCAGATTAATTAGGTTTCTATTGCTGATTAGTAACATGACTGTTTTTAAAGCATTGAAATTTAATAGCCATTGTTTGGACCAGTCTTGTAGTTTACGCAGATCATGGTTCATTATTACTTCAATTTCAAGTATGTTAGGGGACGAATACATCAGGCAAGTATCGTCCGCAAATAGGCGAGCGATAGTAATAAGATTTTCAACGATATCATTGATATAGATTAAAAAAGAAGAGGTCCCAGAACTGATCCTTGTGGAACGCCGGCGTTACCGGATCTCATTTGCGAATAGGCTACTCCGGTTTGCACACAGTGGCATCTGTCACTCAGATAGTCTTCAAACCATGTTAATAGATCGTCTTCTATTCCATACTGTTTTAATTTGAAAAGAAGGCCTTTGTGCCAGACACTGTCAAACGCTTTGGAAATGTCACAAAATACAACACAAGCAATTTCCCCATCATCAAGAGTTTTACATAGATTGTGATAAAAATCGATTAACTGTAGTACAGTTGAATGACCGGGAAGAAAACCTGATTGGTACTTATAAAAAGCGTTATTAGAATGCAAGTGGTTATACACATGTTTAAATATTACGCGTTCCATTATTTTTGCCACACAGCTTAGCAGGGAAATAGGACGGTAGTTAGAAGGCAAATGTTTATCATCTTTTTTAAAGACTGGTATAATATTAGAGACTTTCCATTGATTGGGGAATTTGCCGGTCGATAAAGACATATTAAATAAAATTTTAAGTGGTTTACATACTGATCGTGATACGCCTTTAAACATTTTATGACTAATAAAATCATTCCCAACAGCTTTGTTAGTTTCAAGGTTTTGGATTATATGAAAAATTTCCTCTTCGGTTATGCTGATATCTGTAATTCTACCATCACATTTGTATTTAAAGGGGGGTAACTGTACTCCATTGTCATCAATAGTGGACACAGAGGCAAAATAATCATTCAGTAAGTTGGCCTTCTCCATACAATCTTCCACAATTTGTTCGTTCCCGTCAGCATCTATATTCACTAACGGTGGGATTTCTCTATTTTCTGATCTATTCATAATTTGGTTGAGTTTTTTCCAATAAAATTTTGGGTTAGTAGATTTATTTGAGTCTAATTCAGTTTCTATATTGTTATGGTAGGTTTCTTGGGCATGTTTTTTCATATTGTTAACTTTATTTCTAATTGTTTTGTATCTGTTCCAGTCAGAAATTTTCATGCTCTTCTTAGCCTTTTTCTTTATTCTATCCCGTTCAAGAATGCTTGTCAATGATAAGGATTTTATGAATAGAACATCACGATGCCATGCTGCCATCATTGAAAACTGTTGATCGTTTCTCTTTTGAAAGAAATAAAGTTCTTCTTAAAGGGTATCCTCACTGGAATATTTAAAACTATAGAAATGCATAATTTAATATGTACTGAAAACAATAGAATTTCATTTTTATTGCTATTTGGAATTGCCGCTGGCCGTCAAACCTAACAGACCTTTCTATTATTGACACGGAAATTCTTTTGTGGACAACGGCTGATTACTGAGAGTCTAATATGACGCCAATCTGATTAAAACTCAGACTTAATAACCGCTCCTCTATCGGACATGTCACTAATGAAGATCTGGGACAGTCCGTATGTTAAATCTGTCGCGTATGTCAGACTGGCGACCAATCGCAGTCAACTTCAGCGGGCGAGTAGATGCCTATCCGAGCAAATAATAATCTTCGGTAACTGTTCATGGAGAGCAAGAACTTCGCCAGCCGCATGGGTTGGATTTTTCTGCGCCCCTTTCACCACAGAAATAATCGAAAAGGCACCTATTCGCCCTTTGAAGTTGAAGTGTGATTGGTCGCCAGTCTGACATGCGCGACAGATTTAAGATACCTTCATGTCAGTTTTGATGATTCTATCCTACAAAGGAACCTCTCTAGCCATGTTAATCTACTCTCTATTCCTATGAAATATGCTCTCATTTTCAACTTGTCCGGTAATGAGTGAGTGAGTGAGTCAGTCCATCCGAATCCCTTCGTCGGCAAAATACGGAGAACCGTTGGCATTAGAACCTTGATTGTTGGCATGAAGGTGCATTAGAGGGACTGTTACCAGCAAGTTCTGACCTACTTTTGATGAAAATTTCTGGTGATTTTTGATGAAAATCACTGGTGATTCTGTGCCCATCTTAATATAGGCACGATTTCAACTTGGGAGGGGGGTTTCCAAGAGTTCAGTTCGTTAGTAATACTGCCATGTAACCAGTAAAATAACACAAATACATGATACATTCGGTCAGTTTTATTCTTTGCCTGGATTACTGACTCTGTTAAAAATTCCATGTACAATTTTTTTTATGTTGAATATACTGATTTACAGAAAATGTCTGTCCTTGAACGGACAGTTGATCGTACAATACATATTTTTTCACATCGCATTAGCTCAGTTGTTAGAGTCACAGGCTGCTTGGGCCGAGGGTATATGCATGCCGCCGTATTTTATATATAAAACGAGTGAAGGCAGATGTTTAGAGCGGATGCCCAAATCTCGGTGAATTTCGTACCAACCTTAGAACATTTCTCGAAAATACCCCTAAAATTGTCCATGTGAAAGGACTCTTTGTTCTCAAACTTTTGTTTCTTTGCTTTTCTCTTATACAGTATGGCAGCATATACTCTCGATCACAAGTAGCCTGTGGTGGTCATCATGATTTTATTTTGATATGCGACTTTACTCAAAATATAACAGCATACATGGCTCCACCATCTTAGAACTCTTCCCCTTCTTCCTCGCCCTCGCCGTCGACAGAATCGACGCCGACCTCTTCGTAATCCTTCTCTAGAGCAGCAAGATCCTCACGGGCCTCAGAGAACTCCCCCTCCTCCATACCCTCACCGACATACCAGTGGACGAAGGCTCGCTTGGCGTACATCAGGTCAAACTTGTGGTCAAGACGAGCCCAGGCCTCGGCGATCGCTGTGGTGTTACTCAACATACAGAGGGCACGTTGGACCTTGGCCAAGTCACCACCAGGGACAACAGTGGGTGGCTGGTAGTTGATGCCGACCTTGAAGCCAGTGGGACACCAGTCGACAAACTGGATGGTTCTCTTGGTCTTGATGGTAGCAATGGCGGCGTTGACGTCTTTGGGGACAACGTCACCGCGGTACAACATACAACAGGCCATGTATTTACCGTGACGAGGGTCACATTTCACCATCTGGTTGGCCGGCTCAAAGGTGGCGTTAGTTATCTCTTGGACCGAAAGCTGCTCATGGTAGGCCTTCTCGGCAGAGATGACTGGGGCATAGGTGGCCAGAGGGAAGTGGATACGGGGGTAGGGCACCAAGTTGGTCTGGAACTCCGTCAAGTCGACGTTAAGGGCACCGTCGAAACGGAGAGAGGCAGTGATAGAGCTGACAATCTGACCGATCAAACGGTTCAAGTTGGTGTAGGTTGGGCGCTCGATGTCCAAGTTCCTGCGGCAGATGTCGTAGATGGCCTCGTTGTCGACCATGAAGGCACAGTCCGAGTGCTCCAGGGTGGTATGGGTGGTCAGAATGGAGTTGTAGGGCTCAACTACAGCCGTTGACACTTGGGGTGCTGGGTAGACGGCAAACTCTAGTTTGGACTTCTTGCCATAGTCAACGCTGAGACGTTCCATCAACAAAGCGGTGAAGCCGGACCCAGTACCACCACCAAAGCTATGGAACATGAAGAATCCCTGCAGTCCAGTACACTGGTCAGCCAGTTTACGAACGCGGTCAAGGACCAAGTCGACGATCTCCTTGCCGATGGTGTAGTGACCACGGGCGTAGTTGTTGGCGGCATCTTCCTTACCGGTGATCAACTGTTCAGGGTGGAACAACTGGCGATATGTCCCGGTACGAACTTCGTCTGTGGAAATAGAAAATGTTGTCGAAAAGACTTAATAATCGTAACGATCATGAGGAAATAGACTGTATGAGTATTCGTGTCTTGGTGTGAAACACTTTTATCCAGTCTAGAATGGCAGCTTCCCAATATAGTTCAAGTTAAACCCTGGACAATGCCATCTGACCCTGGTGTCCGCAACACTGGTGCACAGCATTTGGGCCACCGTGAGCTTCGGGTTGTTCTCTTGGTCTCTTTCCTATGTTTATAACATGCAGCGAATTTTTTAATTGATGGTTACTGGTGTATTTTCGATCTGAGGTTGCCAGGGTTATGTAAGCTTGGTCCTTTCATGGAATGGTAGGAATATTGTATCTATGTTATCATATTTACACCAGTTATCAATAGTTCAAAACCTGCTCCATGTTATAAATATAGGGGGGAGATCAAAGGAACAACCCGAAGCTCACGGTGGCTCACATGCTGTGCACCAGTGTCGCCGAAACCGAGATTAACTTGAACTGTAGTGGGAAGCTGCCATTGATATAGACCACCCTAAAATATCTGTATTACATTCTTGGCCACACAAGTTATTGTTCCGTTAATACAATTTTGTGTTGTTTCGTCGCAATACGATGGTGGGTATAGTCACAGGATGCTTGGCCCGAGAGTATATATGCCGCTATGTTATATACACTGAGTTTGTATACAAGATGGCTGCATACTCTCAACCCCAAGCAGCATGTATGTATAGTTAAATACATTCAATATATATTTTTTAAATCAACATAATGTAGTGTGTGGTAGCACGGCGCTTTTCCAACAATGTTCAATGCGTTTTTGACCAGCTGATATAGACGCGGTTTACCCTAATTTTACTTACCGATCACAGTGGGTTCCAGGTCGACGAAGACAGCCCGGGGCACGTGCTTGCCAGCCCCCGTTTCACTGAAGAACGTATTGAAGGAGTCATCCCCACCCCCGATGGTTTTATCCGAGGGCATAAGACCATCAGGCTGAATACCGTGTTCCAGACAGTACAACTCCCAACAGGCATTGCCAATCTGAACACCGGCCTGACCAATATGGATGCTAACACACTCCCTCTGGAAGAAAAAAGAAAATCCATTGTCAAACGTATCTGGCCAGGTGGGAGGCGCCATCATATTCCTTTGTGCAAAAGATCATGGGAAAATACAAAATGGCGGCCACGAGGGGTCCTCATAAATTCGTCATCTCGGTCTTGTCTGTTAATTGTTTCGCATTATTCTTGCTTTAAAAGTAGTTTATTTTGCCAAAACTAATTATTCTCTATCGCATTAATTAGTTTTCGCAAAAAAATATCTCTAAAAATAAAAATTCGAAAAACAGGTAAAAACAATAGGCGAAAATGGCTTCCGACAAAAATGACGTCATCATGGCGGCCATCTTGGATTTGTTTCAGCCATCTAAATGAATGATGGGGATATTTCAGCACGTCTGTTTGATTTGATCGTATTGCAACCTAGCCACTCTAAAAAATATTCCTCTAACACTCTATCTATTTTACAACCTTCCGATATAGCTCTTTCACGAGATACTAAGATATATTCGGACATCATAAACCATCAATCCATGTACCGATACTAGATCAGATGAGTATGTGAAAGAGTAGTAAGGCGTCGTTTCAAATAATAAGAAGAAATCAATTAAATTCCAGAACAACATTTGATTATCATTATTTCATTCAAAAATCTCCAAGATTTCTAATTAGGACAAAGCAAAATCTTCAGAATTGATAGCAAATAGATTGTGGGGCACTCTTTGTAGCTCTGAAGGCACAAGGCGCAAAATTACACTAATTTATCCACACAAATTATACTCAAAATATTCTGTAAATGTTGTACAGTGGTCTATAGGAGTCATCAACTTTTTGCATTTTTTCCAGGGTTTTCTCTATTTTTTCGCTTATTTTCTACAACATTTTCTAGATTTTCACAGATTTTTTTCAGATTTCTCGCATTCCTAGAAACTTCGACGCAATTTCTTCATCACCGCGGTGAAAACGTTAATACCTCGGTGGAAACATTTCTACCGCGGTTGAACGGTGTTCGCTGCGGTGTAAATGTTTCTGCCGCGATAGAAAGGTTTCCAACGCGATGAAAACGGGTGAAAACCTAGTTTTGTAGGATGAAGACATTGTGATGACGTTACTAGGAATGACAGAAATCTAAGGAACTTCTGTAATAAGCTAGAACTTATTTATAGAAAATAGACAAAAATAGAGAAAATCCTAAAAAAATTCTGAAAAAGTTATAAAAAATGTAAAAAAATAAAAAATACAGTAAAATACAATGTTCCCAATGTGCCACCGTAAAGTTGCCATACATGTATTAAAAGATTCTTTAAGGAAAATCAACTAATTAATGAGCTCACCATTTTGGCACTCCAGTTATCCCAGAAGAAATTAAAAGCAAAATCTCGCAGTAAACTTTTACGCGTCGAGCCGTGAGAAACTTGTGAGGGGTATGAGTGAAATAGCTACCTTTTATATGGGTTTAGTTGGGGCAACGGGGTCGTAGTTAAGTTACTATTAACAAAATGTTTGAGAAACAGCTCTGAAAAGTAAAAGTCAAAAGCAATAGTTACTTTTGAAATGCAAATAATTAACGGTAGCTTAGTGATTCTGGGACGATTTGTCAGGTTGAGCTGGCGTGACAAATAAACTTTCTAACAACGCAAATGTAAATTTGATTTTCATGTGTCACTTGCCGGCGCTTAACAAATAAATACTGACATTCAAACCCGGACAGGTCCATGCAGAGCGAATTGGTTCTGATAGCGTTAGTTTGCTAGAAAGATTGTGGTCTCTCAAATTGAAAACATATAATTTCATTAATGCATTAATATTTTATGATTAATATTTTATTGTCCTGCATATCAAGTGGAATGCAGGAACTTTCTATAACTAAAATAATCTAAACAGAGTTGTGATTGTACGAAATCCGATGGAATGTCCGGATAGTAAGTCGAGATTTCGACATATAGCATATCAATTTTTTAGATACTAAGTTGAAATTCCGAGAATATCGCGAAAACCGTTAAAATTGAGAGATTATGGGGACAACTGAGAATTGTTTTGAGCTGACAAGGTAGTATGTCGAAATTTCCAGTTAGTATCTCGATATTTCATTTCAGTAGTGCCTCGAAAATTCGACTCATTAGGTTGAAATTTCAACAATCTCGAAATGTTCAAGTTACTACCTCAACTTTCAAAGTAAAATATTTCTCTGCATGCCGACCATTATATAGACACCTATAAACTGAAGATGTTTATTTCAAAGAGCACTAATTGGACGTAACCGGTACAACTTCATTAGCATACCTTTTATCTTCATCAAATGTGTAATAGGAAACAAATTAAACTGCCGCGACTAAATATTCTATACTATAATGTCAGCAGAATGGTAAATATTGTATTTGTGCAATTAGTTGTGAAATCCAAAATAGAATCAGGCACTAGGCTTGGGTGGGTTCAGGTTCCTGTTGCTTCAATGCATTTTGCTGAGAAGCAACAAGAACGTGATAATGTGATATGTAGCACTGTAATATCACTTGTCCTTATTGCACCATGTAAGCGTCCTGTCTTTGTCTTGTGCGCTGTTCTCAGTGTTTTATAGGGTGGATGGATGGTGGCTGGTTTCATGCTGCTTCAAAGATTTCTTCTTTGAAGTAGCGGGAACACAACTGGGCTGAGTGGTGCTTAGTTGGTTCGTCGTGATATAGCTGAAATATTGTTGAAAGCGACGTTAAATTCTATTCACTCACTCACTCAAGCACTAGGCTAATAATTCTTTTCAGTGCGCCCTGAAAAAAACTTGAGTCGAAATTTCACTGAAATACGAGTGTGAGTTCATCCCGCTCAAGTTGAGTGAATTTCACTCAGATTTCAGCAAAATTCGCTTAGTTTCACTCAAGTTTAAGTTGAAAAGTCACTAGTTAGAGTGAAGTTGATTTCACTCTAGTTGAATTCACTCAACTTACTCAACTGTAATGAAATTTTCCACTCGAGTGTTCGAATGAGATGAATTTTCAATCTTACTTGAGTGACATTTCGATCAAGTTTTTTAGTGAGTAAGCACGGCAGAATTAATTGTATGTGTTCTTTGCCGAATACACAAAATTTACGAAATTTGGATTTTTTTCCCCACAAAAAAATGCATGCCGACTCACGTAGGGTTACGTTGCATATTAATAAACTCGCGTTTCCGACATTGAGAAATATAAAAAGGAAGTGCTACGGGCGACAGAAAGCATCATCAGCGGTACTTAGAACGTTTGAGCCTAAATGTATCTTGGAATCTAGAAAATACAAACAATTCTTCAATTATACATACAATAAGCTAGACAATGTAAAACTGGTTACATACATTCATTCGAAGAAAACTAGATGTAACCTCATCCTCAGGTATAGTGGCAATTTACTACAGGGAATAAGGAGGCTTAGAGATACAAGTATTTATAAAACTATATCTATGTAAAAGTGTTACCTATGTTATATAAATACTAGTATCCATATATACCTCCTTGCAATTGCCACTGGCTGAGGATGAGGATAGTTTTCTTCGAAAGCTTGTAAAAATGAATGCATGGACTATTTTGAATTATCGTGTTTTTTTCCTCTCCATACCAAACTATATATTGGGAGAATTTTCTTTTTTTCCTCCAAACCTCCAAATGACATTATTCATATAGGGCAAAGGAGAAGGTTAACACACACACTAATCAATCATTCTCAATGTGAACTACTTGTTTGCTGTCAAAGAGATTTCTTTTCACTTCTAAATGTTGTCCAAACATGCAACTCGTTTTCTTGAAGTGCATGGTCTGTTGTAGGCTTTCTATTATTGGTGTTAGTGTGCGAACATTAGCCCTTCAAACTATTCAACCATTATACTTGAGTGCGAGTTATTACAAGACGCCGCTGTGTCCATTCAAAGCTGTTTTAACTAAAGTTCGTGGAGAGTCAAACATTTGTAAAGAACTTTAATGCAAGCATTTTAACGTTCACAAAGGATATGTCAAATAGCAGCTTTGGAGTACCGGTGCTATATGTACGTGTTGGTTTGGGTTAACGAGTAAACACTGTGTTTCGTGTTGCTACCACCCAATGTATCTATCTTTTTAATATGCGACTCTCAATGTAACCTGATATTAAATCAGTAGCTACATCAATAAACATAGGAAATACTCACACTCAGTGAATATCATCCATGGTTATAATCTCAGAGACAGGTGAATGTATAAGAGTAAAGGGATGCGGTTTGACGTTTTTGTGTACAGTAAAAGTATAATTTCGACGAAAAGATCAACCACCTCACTGGAGCTGTACCCCAGCCACCAGTCCGAATGATCAACCACCTCACTGGGGCTCTACCCCAGCCACCAGTCAGATTGATCAACCAACTTACTGGGGCTGTACCCCGGCCACCACTCAGATTCATCAACCACCTTACTGGGGCTGTACCCCAGCCACCAGTCAGATTGATCAACCACCTCACTGGGACTGTACCCCAGCCACCAGTCAGATTGATCAACCACCTTACTGGGGCTATAACCCAGCCACCAGGCAGATTGATCAACCTCCTAACTGGGGCTGTATCCCAGCCACCAGTCAGATTGATCAACCACCTCACTGGGGCTGTACCCCAGCCAGCAGTCAGATTGATCAACCACCTCACTGGGGCTGTACCCCAACCACCAGTTAGATTGATCAACCACCTCACTGGGGCTGTACCCCAACCACCAGTAAGACTGATCAATCACCTCACTGGGGCTGTACCCCAGCCACCAGTCAGATTGATCAACCACCTCACTGGGGCTGTACCCCAGCCACCAGTCAGATTGATCAGCCACCTCACTGGGGCTATACCCCAGCCACCAATCAGATTGATCAACCACCTCACTGGGGCTTCGACCACCTCACTGAGGCTGTACCCCAGTCACCAGTAAGATTGATCGACAATCTCACTAGGGCTGTAACCCAGCCACCAGTCAGATTGATCAACCACCTCACTGGGGCTGTACCCCAGCCATCAGTCAGATTGATCAACCACCTCACGGGGGCTATACCCCAGCCACCAGTCAGATTGCTCAACCACCTCACTGGGGCTGTATCCCAGCCACCAGTCAGATTGATCAATCACCTCAACGGGGCTGTACCCCAGCCACCAGTCAGATCGATCAACCGCCTCACAGGAGCTGTACCCAGCCACCAGTCAGATTGATCAACCACCTCACTGGGGCTCCGACCACCTCAATGGGGCTGTACCCCAGCCACCAGTAAGATTGATCGACCACCTCCCTGGGGTTGTACCCCAGCCACCAGTCAGATTGATCAACCACCTCACTGGGGCTGTCCCCCAGCCCCCAGTCAGATTGATCAACCACCTCACTGGGGCTGTACCCCAGCCACCAGTCAGATTGATCAACCACCTCTCTGGGGCTGTACCCCAACCACCAGTCAGATTGATCAACCACCTCACTGGAGCTGTACCCCAACCACCAGTCAGATTGATCAACCACCTCACTGGGGCTGTACCCCAACCACCAGTCAGATTGATCAACCACCTCACTGGGGCTGTACACCAGCCACTAATCAGATTGATCAACCACCTCACTGGGGCTGTACCCCAACCACCAGTCAGATTGATCAACCACCTCACTGGGGCTGTACACCAGCCACTAATCAGATTGATCAACCACCTCACTGGAGCTGTACCCCAACCACCAGTCAGATTGATCAACCACCTGACTGGGAATGTACCCCAGCTGCCAGTCAGGTTGATCAACCACCTCACTGGGGCTGTACCCCAGCCACAAGTCAGATTGATCAACTACCTCACTGGGGCTGTATCCTAATCACCAGTAAGATTGATCAACCTCCTAAGTGGGGCTGTACCCCAGCCACCAGTCAGACTGATCAACTACCTCACTGGGGCTGTACCCCAGCCATCAGTCAGATTGATCAACCACCTCACTGGGGCTGTACACCAGCCACCAGTCAGATTGATCAACCTCCTCACTGGGGCTATAACCCAGCCACCAGACAGATTGATCAACCACCTCACTGGGGCTGTCCCTCAGCCACCAGTCAGATTGATCAACCACCTCACTGGGGCTGTACCCCAGCCACCAGTCAGATTGATCAACCACCTCACAGGGGCTGTACCCCAACCACCAGTCAGATTGATCAACCACCTCACTGGAGCTGTACCCCAGCCACCAGTCAGATTGATCAACCATCTCACTGGGGCTGTACCCTAACCACCAGTCAGATTGATCAACTACCTCACTGGGGCTGTACCCCAGCCACCAGTAAGATTGATCAACCTCCTAACTGGGGCTGTACCCCATCCACCAGTCAGATTGATCAACCAACTTACTGGGGCTATACCCCAGCCACCAGTCAGATTGATCAACCACCTCACTGGGGCTGTACCCCAGCCACCAGTCAGATTGATCAACCACCTCACTGGGGCTGTACCCCAGCCATCAATTAGATTGATCAACCACCTCACTGGGGCTATACGCCAGCCACCAGTCAGATTGATCAACCACCTCACTGGGGCTGTACACCAGCCACCAGTCAGATTGATCAACCTCCTCACTGGGGCTATAACCCAGCCACCAGTCAGGTTGATCAACCACCTCACTGGGGCTGTCCCCCAGCCACCAGTCAGATTGATCAACCACCTCACTGGGGCTGTACCCCAACCACCAGTCAGATTGATCAACCACCTCACTGGAGCTGTTCCCTAGCCACCAGTCAGATTGATCAACCACCTCACTGGGGCTGTACCCTAACCACCAGTCAGATTGATCAACTACCTCACGGGGCTGTACCCCAGCCACCAGTAAGATTGATCACCCTCCTAACTGGGGTTGTACCCCAGCCACCAGTCAGATTGATCAACCAACTTACTGGGGCTATACCCCAGCCACCAGTCAGATTGATCAACCACCTCACTGGGGCTGTATCCCAACCACCAGTCAGATTGATCAACCACCTCACTGGGGCTGTAACCTAGCCACCAGCCAGATTGATCAACCACCTCATTGGGGCTGTACCCCAGCCACCGGTCAGATTGATCAACCACCTCACTGGGGCTGTACCCCAGCCACCAGTCAGATTGATCAACCACCTCACTGGGGCTATACCCCAGCCACCAGTCAGATTGATCAACCACCTCACTGGGGCTGTACCCCAGCCACCAGTCAGATTGATCAACCACCTCACTGGGGCTATACCCCAGCCACCAGTAAGATTGATCAACCACCTAACTGGGGCTGTACCCGAGCCACCAGTCAGATTGATCAACCACCTCACTGGGGCGGTACCCCAGCCGCCAGTCCGATTGATCAACCACCTCACTTTCCCAGTTTATACGATTAAGCATACGAAAAGCTGTTCGTCCATGTGTAAAACTGAAGTTGTTCGGTCGGATTTAAACTGAACAGCGTGTCCACGAGTTTTTCCCTTTACGTCATACCCACGTCGTAAATGTCATCTTCCGCCACTGGGGACAGGGTTAAGTGGAGCGAGCATATGGAACGGAGCATGTGCTGTGGAGAGGTTGCGAAATGGTATCCAGAACAATCGTTCCAAAATGTTTCTCAATATTAGACTAGGTAGCAGATCATTCTATTGCGTCAACGTGCGTGATACACCAGAAAAGCCTCCTGACATTCTAGACAAACAAAACATCACAAAATAATGAAGGATGTAAATACCACAAATTTAATGTCACAATTTGCATCAAGCCCAGGTACTTGCAATAAATCATCTAACACATACACTTTCGGCGAGATCTGTTCCAATTCAACCTCTTTTCAAATTCTGGTACAGAAAATATGGAAGATACTGTCTTCAGACATTGACACTTCGAGCTAAATCAATCCAGACACCCGAAGCAAACTGAAATCGACAGAAGGGTGGCGTCCGTTGAAGTTAATTTGACATGAACGAGCCGCCAATCGAATTACGCTGCCCATTCAATGAAAATGCTTCAAGTCTTCATTATTTTTTTATCGGTGTGGAGTGAGCATAGCCATGCATGGATGTCGGTTCAGTTTCAGAGCCTGAAAACCGTATCCTCCAGATATACCGTCCAAGGATTTGATCCTCAGTGTATCTTCCAGATATACCGTCCAAGGATTTGATCCTCAGTGTATCTTCCAATTCATTAAACCAAAACATTAGACAACATCACATCTTGTTGAGCAACCGAAGTGTGAACAGATCTGAACCGTTGGAGGTGAATATAGAGAGAATATTTATTGGAATGTGCTGATATAGTGATCGAATTATTACAGACCTTACTGTATACACAGCCAAAACCATGATATAGTGATCGAATTATTACAGACCTTACTGTAAACACAGCCAAAACCATGACATAGTGATCGAATTATTACAGACCTTACTGTATACACAGCCAAAACCATGATATAGTGATCGAATTATTACAGACCTTACTGTAAACACAGCCAAAACCATGACATAGTGATCGAATTATTACAGACCTTACTGTATACACAGCCAAAACCATGACATAGTGATCGAATTATTACAGACCTTACTGTATACACAGCCAAAACCATGACATAGTGATCGAATTATTACAGACCTTACTGTATACACAGCCAAAACCATGACATAGTGATCGAATTATTACAGACCTTACTGTATACACAGCCAAAACCATCACGATAGATATTACCACAAAGGTGATGAAAGCATCACCAATAAACGGTAATGAGTTAGAGCCATCACCATATTTTTGTTATCTTTTCGGTCGTGACCCAGGAGCCTTATTCACGAAGCGCTCTTAAGGCCTAAGAGACACTTCAGCCGCACGTAGAGTCAACTTTGCGAAAGTGGTGGTATTCACGAACGGTTCTTAACTTAACAGAACACGTAACATTCTCTTAAATCGTATCTTATGTTACGGGAGCTCTAGAGCTCCCTTAAACCTCTCTTAGCGGTAAGAGGGGAAGACATTACTAGTTAGACGGGTTTCGACATGGCGTTTCTGCTACTGCAAGGGATGTTGAACGGCCGAAATTTCCGTCATGAAAGGGTTTTAGGGATAGGACAAACCCTTTAGATATATATAGAGATTCTGAATTAATCCAACGGTGTAGAATTCCACGAAATTTGATTATGGAAGTCATCGATCTGATTAATGGTGAAATAACACACCCCAGCACGACACTGCGATATGACGGCATGTCGACAGGACATATCACCACCACGGAAGCACGACAACACTAAATGGCGGATATTGGCCACCATACCAAATTCTTCCCGCAATCACAAAAGAATAAAGAACATAGAACGCAAACCAATTTGCATTCGTGACCTGAGTCTTTCTTACAATACCATACAATACAATACAATACAATACAATATGTTTATTGCACGACTCGTAAAATGGTACAAGTATGGCAAACAAAACAATATAATTACTATGGTACTTTAGCAACGTAGTAATTGTTAGTTAGTATGGTTTGAACCAACAGTGTGGATTAGTAGTAATTCTAGGACATAACATAGAAGTTGCCAGTGTGTTGATGTATAAACTCTAATTACACAAAGGACATGGTGAAGTGGTTTGATAACATTTTTAGTGGTAACGAAGGCTGTTCTCAGGTTCCATGATAGGAATATATTAACTTATTTACCCACCATCGTCAGATTTAAAGAGGCCCGTAACTTTAAGTGGTTCGTAATTTTAAGAGGCATTTAAGTGTGGTTTTGTGAATACCACTTAGTGCACACGTAACATTCTCGCAAATCGCTCTCAACGTCCCCGCAAATGACTAAGAGGCCCGTAACTTAAGTGGCGTTCGTGATTAAGGCCCCTGGACTCCACATTTACTGCTCATCGCAATATGTTTGTAATGGGCTGAACTCGTCACCATTAATGGTGACAAACTAACCTCGTTATTCTTTGACATTGCCAATAAAATGGTGATAACCATGGCCAGAGCTCATCACCAATAGATGGCGATGGGCCGTCACCAACGGCTGTGAACACTTGTGAAAAAATTCATTAAAATATTTGAAAGAATTGGTAACGAGTATTTGCTAAGTGATATTAAATCCAACTGCAAAATAGCCAAACAATAATATACTAGTAATATGTTTATCAACAGCAACGAACATGAAACAATGGTTTGACTGTTGAATGCATATGAATATTTCTCCAGTGTTTGCATGACAGCAGGCGCATGTTAATGAACAGACCTCTATATGCATACGAGGTGAGTGTAAAACCCGGTCAAAATCCGATTTTTTTTATTCTTCGAGTTCATCTGCCTGAATATAGTGGCTACATTTGCTGCCTATTTTTGTTTGCCGAAACATCTTAGTTTGTTATTCATCATCAAAAAGGTGTTATCTGAAATGTGGCTACACTCACTAGAAATGTAGCCACATTTATAAAATGTGGTTACATTTCCATATAGAGAGTGTAATCACAAAACCTCGGCATTTGCGGTTAGGCTGTTACATGTAACACATCTTATATACGGTACCATCGAATGAAAACATGTTAACACGTCTCATATTCATATCAGCAAACCTTTCAATGTTAACACGTCTTATAGTCATATCACCAAACCTTTCAATGTTAACTCGTCTTATAGTCATATCACCAAACCTTTCATTGTTAACACGTCTTATAGTCATATCACCAAACCTTTCAATGTTAACTCGTCTTATAGTCATATCACCAAACCTTTCAATGTTAACTCGTCTTATAGTCATATCACCAAATCTTTCAATGTTAACTCGTCTTATAGTCATATCACCAAACCTTTCAAAGTTAACACGTCTGATAGTCATATCACCAAATCTTTCAATGTTAACACGTCTTATATTCATTTCACCAAACATTTCAATGTTAACACGTCTTATAGTCATATCACCAAACCTTTCAATGTTAACTCGTCTTATAGTCATATCGCCGAACCTTTCAATGTTAACATGTCTGATATCCATTTCAACAAACCTTTCAATGTTAACACTACTTATAGTCATATTACCAAACCTTTCAATGTGAACACGTCTTATATTCATTTCACCAAACCTTTCAACGTTTCTTAGTTAATATTTATCGATGAATTTTCGTATATGCCGCTGTTATGCAACACTCAGCAGTTTGTCAGGTGCTGAAAAAATTGCCCTGTTGGCAAAATTATCAGTCCATGCAGGTCTGTAAGGAAACAGTGTCCATTTTCATTTGTATCTCTTCGGGAAAATAAGGCTTGAGTTCCTTAGTCCGCATGCTAATGTTTTATTGATTGTACCTAACCGACTTAAAAAAAATTGATTTGATTTGAAAAAAAAAAAAATAAAAAAAAAAAAATCTTAACTGGTTTAAAAGATAGGAGCCAGACATTCTTTCCTTTACATCGGCTCTTAGAAAACTTGGTGCTGCGTTAGACCATCTCGCTACGCCCTTGTCACTCCCGCCACCACCCTCGAAAAGTATGTTACAATGCCATGTTCCGAAGTCTTTTTCTTTTCTTAAGTTCAAGGTCGAATGCGAATAACGGCAAAATCCCTATGAATATTCATTTTAGATCGCTAAATTTGACTCTAAAATTTCAAAGTGCATTGCCAATAAGTATATAAGTATATACACCTTTGCACGTGCAAAGATATTTGTTTGACATAAGTTTTGAATTGACCATGTATCTCTCGATTTTTGTCAAAGCGCTCACGGTTGCGGTTCTCTCCTTCGGTCCTGCGATTACGTAAAGTTTCATGCTTGAGTTGTCTCTCATATGCTGATTACAATGGCGGCCCCACTTATCACAATAGCAACTCATGTTGATTCGCCTGGGATCTCTCTCTTGTGTGTTTTCTGTCAGGTGCGTGCTTATTCAAGAGTGTCAGGGATGACATACGGCAATGACGGCGAATGGAGTGTTCACAATTTCCAATTCACTGTCGTGATAAACACACTGTTGGTGTTGTTGCTGCTGTTGTTGTCCAACATAACATGTGTACTACTAGAAAGGGTGTATGTAGTATTATATTTAGTACCTGTTGCAGTAACAACATACATGTTCTTCAATGTTCTGAACATAAAACAGTTCTCTGATAATCTCTCCATTCAATATTAAACATAACATAACAATGTGGCTCATCAACATGTTTTCCATAAGTCACAAAATTTATAAAAATATTTCTGAGTCATATATTTTTAGGTTGGATATCCTCAGTATTATGGACGGAATATTGTTTTAACCTTATTAAACGTTCATTTGTTACTGCAACCGAGAGATCTGGTGGGGTAGCGAAAACATCTATTATTGTGAATATAAATATTACTCACATTGGATATGGAAATGTGTAGAGTGTAGAAAGGAATTATATCACAAGGAACGTTTTGATACATGATAATGGATAACCAATACATCCATAATATAACACCACATAAAACATGTCTGTCACGATCTTGTGACGATATAAAATGCATTCTAGTGGTCAGGTAATGACAAAATATTCCACAAGCTTATATCTGTCAGTTTAGGTTAAAGGGGACGAGATGTGAATCTTGTTCAAACTACTACTCATTTTATGCGAATTTGATATGACAGCGCAGAATTAATTCCCACTTCACAGGAGGGAGATCCCTGTCGAGTAGATCAATCATCCACGTGCGACAGGGTCTACTTTTGGTACTGCACGGATTCTCAATATATAAGATCAATATTTCCGGGCCTGAACTTGACTCTTCTTGGTGAAACATAAATTGTGCAACAAACGTACATGTTTGGAGTATACCAGTGCGATGCATGAATCGGTTCTGTGACAAAATATGCTAAATTCCACAGTCTCTGAACGGCGTCTCTGAAGGTTTCATTCTACCAAAAAACTCGCGGCAAGATATCAGCAAACTAACTTCCCCTTAGCCGTCTAGGTATAAAGCTGAAAAATAATTCATAAATCCCGCTTCATTTGTAAGTGACAGGCTAGTACTCCTCTTCCCCTTCATCCTCTCCTTCTACGGAGTCGACGCCGACTTCCTCATAATCCTTCTCTAAAGCAGCAAGATCCTCACGGGCCTCAGAGAACTCCCCCTCCTCCATACCCTCACCGACATACCAGTGGACGAAGGCTCGCTTGGCGTACATCAGGTCAAATTTGTGGTCAAGACGAGCCCAGGCCTCGGCGATGGCTGTTGTGTTACTCAACATACAAAGAGCACGTTGGACCTTGGCCAAGTCACCACCAGGGACAACAGTTGGTGGCTGGTAGTTGATACCGACCTTGAAACCAGTGGGACACCAGTCGACGAACTGGATGGTTCTCTTGGTCTTGATGCTAGCAATGGCGGCGTTGACATCCTTGGGGACAACGTCACCTCGGTACAACATACAACAGGCCATGTATTTACCGTGACGAGGGTCGCATTTCACCATCTGGTTTGCTGGCTCGAAGGTAGCGCTGGTGATCTCGGCGATTGTTAGCTGTTCGTGGTAAGCCTTTTCGGCAGATACCACAGGGGCATACGTAGCAAGGGGAAAGTGGATGCGTGGGTAGGGCACCAAGTTGGTCTGGAACTCGGTCAAGTCGACATTGAGGGCACCGTCAAATCGGAGAGAGGCGGTGATAGAGCTGACGATCTGACCAATCAGACGGTTCAAGTTGGTGTAGGTTGGGCGCTCGATGTCCAAGTTCCTACGACAGATGTCGTAGATTGCCTCGTTGTCGACCATGAAGGCACAGTCCGAGTGCTCCAGGGTAGTATGGGTTGTCAGGATGGAGTTGTACGGTTCGACCACAGCCGTGGACACCTGGGGTGCAGGGTAGATGGCGAACTCAAGTTTAGACTTCTTTCCGTAGTCCACGCTGAGACGTTCCATCAGAAGGGAGGTGAAACCGGACCCAGTACCACCTCCGAAGCTATGAAAGATAAGGAATCCCTGAAGGCCGGTACACTGGTCGGCGAGCTTCCGAATGCGGTCAAGGACCAAGTCGACGAGTTCCTTACCGACGGTGTAGTGACCACGAGCGTAGTTGTTGGCGGCATCTTCCTTACCGGTGATCAACTGTTCGGGGTGGAACAACTGGCGGTATGTCCCGGTTCGAACTTCATCTGTGGAAATAGAAACATAATGATGAGTTTACGATGTACTGGTACCGCAGAAGAATTCCTTGTTCTCTTCAATGCATTTTTTAATATAAATATTGAATCTCAGATTCTCAGACTGTTATAAGGATCACTGTTATTTGAATATTTGAGTCCATCTATGTCACAGTAGCTCGATTCAGAATATTTGAATTGGTGGAAATAGAGAATTTATGACGAATGAACATGGAAATAAATGAAAGAGTGAGGCTCTGGAACAAATCACTGGGCATTTATTCATTGTTCTGGCTAGGATTTTACAATACACCCTTACGCTGTTGTCATTACGAACAAAAAGAAAACAATGCGATGAAATCTTAGAACTAAATTGTAAATCGTCTAAATATCGTCTAAATATCATTATTGAAGGGGCGTTACTTCCCGAATAATAGTTTAGAAAGAGTCACGTCCCCTGGTCTGACGTCAGCTATCTCTTGATTATACGGGAAGTAACTCCACCACTTCAAACATTCTTATTCGAGCTACTGTGACATAGATGGACTCAAATATTCAAATAACATCGTGAGAGAAACTGCAGATGCCATACTGATTTGCAATGTGTATGTTTATCAAAAGAATATCGATATCAAGATAATACTCGCCAACGACACTCGGTTCCAAGTCGACGAACACAGCCCTGGGGACGTGTTTACCGGCCCCTGTTTCACTGAAGAACGTATTGAAGGAGTCGTCCCCACCCCCGATGGTTTTATCCGAGGGCATCTGACCGTCAGGCTGGATACCGTGTTCCAGACAGTACAATTCCCAGCAGGCATTGCCCATCTGGGTTCCGGCCTGGCCAACATGGACACTGAGACACTCTCTCTGAAATATCCAAAGTGACACATCTGTTCATAATTAACATGGTAATATATAACACAGTCAGAGCGGTGGGAATCATCCTGATGGCTTGAGGAATTCAGCAACGGTATGTCGGAAAATCACCATGGGTTCATTTGATTCCACTTTCCCGTCCAGTAACTTCCAATCGTAGGTAATATACCGTATGCATCTAAACCCATTGGTTTCGAATTGAGAGCTACAAATACGCAGTTGCTAATATTTGCTGAGTTTATCCATCCATCTCTGGCTAGCAATCTGTGATTTCACTTATAGATTGTACCCACTCGGCTGTGGTAGTAAATAGTATGCTCATCAGTTTGCTCATCTGCGTTCAGAGTACATATAAACCAATCAGTAAAAGTGGGGAAGAAGGTGGAGGGGGGTGGGGAGTGACCTTGTACCTTGGATAGAGCTTTTCTGTATAGGGACATCCACCCAACATCAAAGGTCACCTCATCACCCAAGGTCCAGTATCAAATCGCACAAACCGCTTCACATCCACCTTCCTGCGCACGTTTACGCTACATTTATCTAGTCAAATGAGCGGGATTTTGCTATTTGTATACTACTATGCGACAAATAATCAGAAGCTTTTGTGGGTTTGGTGTGTGATATGTGTTCAGTTTCGCTGCGAGTTTGAGTTTCAACTCAATGCATCATAACATGCTGCTCAGAGGGACTACTTTGGGTGCCTGAGTGTCGCTTTGAAAAGGCAAAAGTATGACGTCGTCTTTACGAGTGCCCGCATACCAGAAAGTTCGATGGGAAAATTCGAATCATGACGTCATCCATTGAGAGCGCTCTGATTGGTTACTCTATTTTTAGAGCTAGGATAACCCCTGAATATCATATTGTGGCTGATTCCTTCAAAAACCTCACCGTCGGTAAGCAACCGTTCACAAACCCAGTAAAGGCCAGAGAATGGGACTAGATGGGCAACTGCCAAAATGTTCACCAGGAATTAGCACTTGAATTGAACTACTTCCTGCACAAACACGAAACTTTATATTACCTACGGAAATCACGGCGCGCTAAAGTTTCGTTAATATGGTCGTAAAAGCAAATTTTTCATTGGATTGACAGCTATTTTATCCCGCTTCAGACAAAATCGTCCAATGAAAATGAGCAATCACGGTCACATGATGGGCCGATATTTTTCCATCCACCGCCGTCGATTGTAATTCGGGGTGAGTAACTAGGTTACCCCCCTTTACAGTAGCTCCTGTCGCAAAGCACTCGCGTCGGCAGTGTCGCATCGATCACTCGTCGGGCTTCATTTTGAAGGTTACAAGTATTTGTAATAAAGATGAGCTCCAGCAGCTGTAGTTCTAAATTAGATAGCATTCATTTTGTGAACAGCTCGTATTCATCGTAACCAGTGATTATTTACGCTAAAGAAAATGTGTGAATTCACATACAATTTTTTGCTTCGTGAGCATCAACAACATAGGGCCAAAGTTGTTTACAAGAAATCCTTTGCTGCAAAATGTTTGCTATGTACATTAGCGCGTTAAGAAAGGGTCTTCAGTGGGATAAATTCGTTACACGGTTTATCAGGGACCCAATACAGAAATATATGGGGTCAAAGGCTCGGCTGACGCCTCGCCCAATATAAATTTTACTGAACCCATATATTTTTGTATTGGGTCACTGACAAACCGTGTAACTAATATCCTTTAGCGGTTTGATTATATATAGAGCAGGGCAGTTCGAACAATTCTGAAACTAATATCCAGTTCGTCGGCGTTTGACTTCTCTCTCAGACTCGTATACACGATTTGACTTGTCTAATGATAACGACCCCCACCAAACTTTCTCCGCTATCTCCGGAACGACAAAAAAAAATAAAATAAATAAAGATGGCGATCATGTAGGGGTAGCAAAAAAGTGATATTTTCATCATTTTTCTTCAAAATTTGAGCAAAACCTATTTTATTTTACATCAGACTATTATTTACTGATTCATCATGCAGTTTTTGCAAAGGAAACACATAAATAAAGAATTCGAAAAATCTGACTGAAAAATCGACCAAAAATGCTTGTTTTGAAGATGACGTCACTGTGATGTCATCAAAGCGGCCATCTTGGATTTCTTTACATTTTCTGGTAGAGCTGGACCCAAGAGTATAGTGCGGTGAGTTTCAGTCCCCTAGCTCAAGGGGTAAGAAGAATATTTAAGGAAAGATCGCGGGGGGGAGCAAATCCTCGACAGGTTCCAAAAAATCCAGACGAGAAAGGGTTAAAGATACCAAGATATGATTGACTTTCATGCGCTTGAAGCGTTAATTTGCAACTCCGTGCTCGAATTGTACAAGTGCCGGCGCGGTCAGTTTTCGAGAAAGTCGACAACCGACGGAATTGATGTAATCTACACCAGGTATACAAGATATGGCATCGAACATGTACGCGTCAATCGATAAACATTTAATACCGGTAGATGTTTGCTTGGATCTTTGTATTCCTTAGCAACTGTGTCTACCGCTGTAGATTTGCCCCTGGTCATTGATATGAATGAATCGTTTAGATTTAAGTGTGTACCTGTGAATCATGATCGATAAGGTACTTTGTATTGAACGGTTTATTGTATCCATATAGGGCGTCTCTATTTACGATGGCGTCGGCGTGAAAATAACGCCCAGTTTACAAAGGACAGACTGTCAGATCTCTCGGTTTCCATAACATTGAAAAGTCAAGCTATAGACCGCCGGCAATGTCGTCATCAGTCCCAGTTTCATTGTGTTACATCCATAATACACTCTTAAAACGCAAATGTTAGATGTAACATCTAGAGTGTTGGAGGAGGGAAAGCATTTAGAAAGTGTTGTTTCGCCACTTTTAAGTGTTGGATGCAACAGCTTAAAATGTTGCATTTAACACTTGAAAGGATTGAGTGCATATGTATCATTTACATGTACACTGAAAAGCAAATAACGTTACGTCTGATGTTTCCACCGCTGTTTCAACGCTGACTAAAACGCCGTGTAAATGTTGCCGCGCTACATGTATCTGGGCTACAGCTCTCGTCGTCTATATTTTCCCGAATCTATATCCAGAATACACTACGATGTTTTATTTCCTTTTTCTTTATTTTCTTTTTCTGAAATATCATATCCGTGCCTGTTGAGGCAAGACAAATGTGAAAATAATTTCGGAACCATAGAATTTTGCATGGCAACAGATGATCATCAACTTGAATTTCTCGATGATTCAATTAAGAAATAATTCCTTGTTTACTGTGGTAAAACACCGAGAACAGATCGAGGATGAGTCTAAGGTTGGTCACCAATGCCGTAGGCCTGAGAAGACCAGTCTAAGTTTGGTCACGAAGGCTGTAGGCCTAAGTGATCAAACGTACTCATCCCATTGCAGCCCGATCTATTTTAGGTGTTTTACCACAGTAAACAAGGAATTATTTCTATTCTACCATACTGAAAACGGCACAGTGTGGAGATGTTTCCCGAAAAGAAAGATATTCTCGTGTATTTAAAACCGGACTACCAGCCCTATACCCGACAAAAAATGCTTTGGCCCGCCAATTAATCGAAGCAAGCAACACCTGCAAGTCGCGTGCCTGAAATCGACACGGGTTGGAGAGTCCACAATATGACAGATGTTGGGGCGTGCTAAAACGCCATTAACGATCAAAATGATGCAAGCGTGACCCTTGGTTTTAGAATATATGTGAAATTCTCCCGTCATCCAATGATTGGATTGTGTACAGGTCTGTCATACGTTCAAAGAGGTTTAATCACATCAACAACTTTGAACAATCAAGGTAAAATAAAAACTTCGTGCGAAATGTTCGCCGATATTCTGCGAGATCCCATCGTAAGCCATTCACGACAATTATTGACTTTTCTCACGGAGATTAACATCATCGTGCGGCACAATCTTTTGATATTTTCTACCCCCTAAAAAAGCCAGACGCTCTTTGATCTTCGCTGTTTACAATGCAGACCGACTGGAAATGATGCCATATTTGGATACTGGTTCCCGAAAATGTTTATATATCAGTCCACGTGCTATAGTGTATAAATACTGTGGGCGTGATTTCAACAAGCTAGTCACCTGATTGGCTAACAAAACTAGTTTCAAGCTGGCATGGGATTTATATAGGGCTGAATTCAGATATAATATTCCATGATATTATATCTGTGTTTACTGAGATTGCAACTTTGAATTAATCTCCGCGAAAAAAAAAAATGTTCTCCAACTTTAATTGATTCCATGATGTACGGCAAAAGGATGTGCAAGGAGATACAGGCAGACGATATTTAGAGATTATTGTATACCCATTTCCATATCGGCCCTGGTATCAGCCCGAGACCCCGAGGTCTGATATGGGGTTCGAGGGCTGATGCCAGGAACGATATGGAAATGGGTATATCATAATCTATTTATCACATATTTATAGATGATGGTAGCATAATTTGTAATTGACAAAACAAGTAGACATAGATTTTAGTTTTACATGAAACTGTTTCATCAAAAATTGGACCCTCGGTAAAATGCAGTCAACGTTGCAAAAATTTCTTAGTCCCATTTTGATGATACACCAGAGCGAAAAGGTTCAAATTCAGGATCGATTATCGAATGAGTATACATACTTCAAAACATTTAATACGTAGCCAGGTCCAGCTGAAAAGCATAAAAGTGCGCTCGATCAGAATGCGACGAGCGCCTCGAGGGCAAACCACTCCTGTGCGCGATATCAGCCCAAGGGCAAATAACCGATATCAGTCCCGCGCGTGAGGGCAGAAATCCATATCATGATATGGAGCGGTGTCATTCCACAGTATCAACGGGGCTAAATGTCCAGTATCACAGGCAAATATGTGATAAATATAGATTATCACTACGAGTGGTCATTTATCTGATTTTTATCACACGAGTTTGATAAAACCCATATGAAACGAGCTTTAGCGAGTTTCATATGGGTTTTATCAAACGAGTGTGATAAAAATCAGATAAATGACCACGAGTGTTATAATTTATTTCTCACATCAAAATAATGTTGAAAAATAACCAAAAATATAGTTAGCAAACTGTAAGGGTGTGATACAGGGTTTGTATCACATGGGTGTATCACATTGCTTTTGGCTAGTGTGATGTGAGAAATGTTGATATCCATTTCAATCAAATTAACCTTCTGGGCGAGTTCAATTAGACACACGAAGAAAATTATGACGTCTATAATTCACACAGATTGGTTGTGAGGTAGGAATTGGAATTGCTATTGCTATTGGAATTAGATAACATCTGGGCTTCCTTCTTTACATGTAATAATGCTATTTGGCAAAACACATGGGGTGCATATGGTAGACTTAAAAATCTTTGGATAACAAAACAGTTAAAATAACATCAATAGAATAAGCTAAGAAGTTTCAAGTTAGAAAAAGGTTCAGCTTGTTTCTCAACATCTATTTTGTACGTATCACGGTGCTAAACAAAAAACGAAAGCAAGTGAGGATAAAGGAATGAATTTGTTAATGCGCCTATAACTGTTGGGCTGCTAGGAGATGGACGGTAGGGGCTAAGGCATTCAAACTCTCGGCAATTACCATTACTAAGGCTAATACGAATACAATTGTACATACCATTTTTCTTTGGATTTTCGGGATTGTATGAGCTCCGTCACAAGAAATAGCTTTAACAGCTCAGAAAGACACTAAGGCGTCCTGAATGAGTGGTGCTGTCCGGCTATGAATGAAGTAACACTGAGATTTACATAGGAATTTTCACTGATGCAGACGACTGTTTCTATGGCTACCGACCATTTTATAATAAACAAAATCGAGAAAGCGTCGGAGATAATGAACAAAGGTGTTATGTTGTTAGTTACCATTGATTTTACAAGAAGTTTAACAGGATGCAACTGTCCGCTAAGTGACAGTAATTTCAACGTTCATATATTATGTATATAAAACAGCGCGGTGTATATTCTAATAGAGTGTTTTCTGCATCGCGACTCCATCGCTCTGTGATAACAATCTCCCCATCTCTGCTTCATTCAGTCAATAATTGACGCATCGCGGAGTTAATCAGCGTAGCCTGAGCTGCCCGTTATTCTATCAGGGTACGAAGTGCAGATAAGTTACAATGTGAAAACATATTATGGCAATTTTCCATTTACATCTAAGGGTGCCCACAGTGAATCCATTTGTCTTCTGGTCGGTTAAAAGTTAACTCAACGCCCCAGGAGTAATTTCCAACAATTTCTTTTTAGCGTGAATTTTGTTCCTTCCATTGCGATATAATACAGGCAAGGGTAGAGCTATTCTCGTAGAGAGGTAAACGAATATGGCAACCGTCTCACTGAGCGAATGGATATCAACAGTGAATAACCGATACATCTTTCCACGGCATATAGTTTTAAGATAAGCTAATAAAATAGAAGTTAATATAAAACTAAGTGGCATTGACGTTTGTAATTATATTTAATAACTGTTTAGTGTATTTCAAGATACATAGAAGTTTTGTGATCAAAACAAGTTAGATATAACAGTTGTGAATTTAGAAGAATCCTGTAAAAAAAAAAATGACGAGAGGTAAATGGAGCGCAGTGCAAAGCACTCTGGGAGAGAATAGTACCGATGGTGGATTTCTTTGTTGGAGTGAACGCCACGACGTCATCGCGCTTGGGCAAAGGATGGTGAACTGGAAGGTGGCTTTATGATCACACACCAATATAAATAGGCTACTTCAAAGTAGACTAAGCATTCAGCAGCAGTATCAAGGGAATATTTACTTTATTTTAGTCACTTATAGTGTGGAAAACCTGAACACTGCTTGGTTGTTTGACGTCGCACCTAACCTTATCGGTCACACGGCGACGATGACCCAAACAAACATACCCTGGCAAAACCCTAACCCTAACAAAAACCTAACCAAAACTACAAACAATTTTGAATTTTGAAAATTAGGCTCTACAAACACTGGTGATCACAATGGATCGTCAGAGAGCCTAATTTGTTTGGCACTTTAATTTACCTCCTGTGGCAGACAAACATGGTATGGTACAAACCATGCTGCCCTAAGCTGGAGGGCAACCTGAAGACTATATTGTAACGTTTGGGTCGAGCGGTATATTTGTATTTGATTTGCGTTACTGCAGCGGGTAAGTGGTTAACCTGAACCAGGTGAACAGCATGCAACTCAGTGGAACACAAGGAAAGACACAAAGAGTTTGAGTAAAGTTCAAGATACTTTATGTACCAACAAATGTATATAGATATCCACAGTGTTACCAATTGGTAATTGGTGTATACAAATCCGAATTGGTGTGATATAAGTAATTGGTGGAATTCACCAATTTGGTGTAATTCACCGATTGGTGGAAAACCTCTTATTTGGAATAAGGCAAACTCCTGGTAAAATGTTGCTGAATAATAACAACAAGGCACTGAATTAGCTTGAAATGTCTCAAGATAAATATTTGGTGAAAACACCAAACCGGTGATTCCAAGTTACAACTTTGGTGGAACACCGGCTTGGTGGAAATTTTGGATGAGCCTCCAGAGTGGTCCAGAATATGGAAAATAATGAAAATAATTATTTTTCCAGGTAGAAAATATCTCTAAGTAATTTAGAGATATATACCAATGCTTACCATGCCTATCCTGGTGTTTACAAGCGCTTGGGTCATGGTAACTAAGATAATTTTGGTAATTTGGTTGGCGTTCCGAAAATGTACTCTGCGAAGGTCCCAGCAAGAGTCTGAGGATTCTAGCCATTCAGAGAGCCTTTTATATGCCGATAAAAATGAACTATGACATTGTTCCAGAACTAAGGGAAGATAATCGTATCAAATTACATGTTAAAATGACACGCCCTCTGTCGGAGAAAAATGTACTGAAACAACATGGCCGCCTTCGCTACAATCGAGGGTCGACAAGTCGGTAAAATGATCGTTTTACAGTATAAAAAGAGTATTTAAATAACAACAATAGTTTGCCGATATTTACTAGGCACCGGAGTGTCATAAAGGTAATAATATCTGATCTTGGTAACAACTGTGAAGACTAAAATACATCATTGAAGTTCCCGAAGTGGTGACCCGCCAAAATAACATGTGCGGCGACAACTGGTCACATCATGATACAGCTGCACAACAATAATAATACAGCAGGTAAATCTATCCCGTTACAATATGCGTGCGGACACACACCCTTCAATATGTGCTGTGCCACACGTCCGGCGAATCACGGTATACAGCTGAAAGCTGTAAAATCCTTCCACCATAATGCGCGAGGTCCGATGAACTCGGCGGAATCGCCAGAGCAGTCGCGAATGCATGGATTCTCCCTTGCATCTCCCCTGGGCAGAATGTATACACCGATTTTTGTCGACAGTCTGCTAACGGAATGTCGAACAGGCGCACTGATTGGCTAAATTTGAATCATACGCGCCTCCATTAGACACACTCTGATTGGTTACTCTAGGTTTAGAGCGTGGATAGACCTGGGATATCATATTGTACATATTGGGACTGGTGCGCACTTTGAGGAAGGGAAAAGTCCCGTTCACAAACCCAGTAACATGGAGATCTGGTAAATTACCATACCAGATTTGTGACGCCGGAAGTGCCGAATCACTCACGCGGATCGACGATCTTTTATCAGTGTTTACTTTGGGTTACATTGCTTCAATAACTACTTTTCAAAGAAAATTCCCTCGAATCTATACATTTTCCAATAATAACATTGCCCATTTCAACTTCGCAGTTGCATGAGATACCGCGGCAACCTCCAAACATGGTCGTCTACCCTTCTGCCATGTCGGACCTTATCTCGATAACCTTGTTCGAAGCTTGATACCGCGAGTAGTTCCAGTAAAGTCATCATTGAGCTGACTTCCCATGAATATCACTCAGAAGTTTCGAATGATTCAGTATGGCCAAATGACTCTCTATGAGGGTTAAGTGACTGCGCCGGTCTATGAGATTATAATGACCACCCCGTTAGTCAAGTCGACCATTGTTCATGTCTTTTATGTGGCGGAAATTCTTAAATATTTAACTTTTACATGAAACATTCAACCTATGATGCACCGAAAGTATAACAACACCACTCCGATATAGTCATATCTTCGCCTGGGTAACCAACCTAATTCAATAGAAATAAATGGGAAATGTCGATAAATATATATTTCGTTCGTTATGATGAAAATACACGCGTGACCTCCGTTTTGTTTTGTATTCAGATAGAACGTGGCTATTGACATGTCGGTTGTCAATTCTTTAAAAAAATATCATTTTATTGTTATTCCCCTCCCTGTATATTAATCTAGAAACGTTGGTCCCCGGATATAAAAATAAAAAAAAAAATTAACAAAATAATCGACAGAAAAATGCATTTTTACAACATGACGTCACTGTGACGTCATCAAATGACCATCTTGGATTTTTTTGACATTTCTGGAAGAGCTTGCCCCAAGATACATTGTGGAAGGCTTCACACCCATAGCTGAAGAAGTAAGAAAAAAATCAAGGCGGGGAATCTCACTGGTCTTCTCAGCCATGCAGAGTGTCATCTCAAATAAGGTTGCTTGGGTCCTTGTTAATTGGTCCGACCAACCCCCGACCAATCTCTTAATATTATCCCTCCAAGTACTCATATGCTTATAGTCTATATATTTGGTGGTGGCCGGCCACAGTCTAAGAGAGTGCTTTCAGTTTTATTGTGATGTCGTCCACCCCGACGTGGACACATGCATGGTTCGCTACTGGAATGTAACCCTTCGTAAGTTTCTTCAAGGCAACACAACTTTTATCAGTAACAAGCCGAAATGGCAGCAATATTTTTTAGCATTGTTGGTCTCGGGGGATATACATGAGGGTGGCAACTGCTACTTCATTGGTTTTGGGTGCGGAAAGGCCTTTCTGCCTTCCCAAGTTTTAAGATCAACTCAGAACGGCTGACTGAACGTTGATTGCTTCTGTGATACAGTTTCCATCCAGTGAAGCATGGAAATTATGCAACCGAGAAGCACCCCAACTGACATCTCAAGGCATATTATCTGCAAACCAAATTTGACGAGACTCTGAAGGCATCCTCAATCTATTGCCCGGAAACCAAATTTTAAATTTGCCACCAGGTGTCGCCACCTGCAGGTGCAAGTGGGCGAAAAGCAATCCCAAGTATCATCTCATGGCATGGTACATGTATCAGTATACGAACTTTGGCATGTTTGGGAAGAATTCGATGAGCAGTTCTCAAGTTATTGCCCGGAAACCAAATTTCGAGCGACATTTCAAAGTTATCGCTTGCAGCACAAAAGAACGGAAAGAATCCTAGTGGCACCACCTACATGCAGATCTTTCTGAAACGCAATATCAATCAACATCTTGTCACAAGGAATGCGCATATGCCAAATATTGAAGAAATTAGACAAAGCATTTGAAAGTTATCGCTTTTGAAGAATTTGAATGGAAACCACGGACATGCACAGAAGATTGGAACAAGGTCCAGTGGTCCAATACAGTAGCAACCGGCGTCTTGTCGCAAGGAATGCGTATGCTGAATTTCGGGAGAATCTAAAAAAAAGCGTTTGGAAATTATCGCTTACAAAGAATTCGAATTGACATCCACGCACAGGAACAGGCATGAAGAAGCGATTCCCAGTGGCGACACCTTCAGGCAGATGTTGCTGAAATGCAATATCAGCGCTGAACCGGTGTCTTGTCGCAAGGAATGCGTAGGCCGAATTTCCGGAGAATCCGACAAAGCGTTTGAACGTTATCGCTTGCGGAAAATTTAACGGGCGTTCACGGATGTAAAGAAGCAAGACCCATTTTGATCCAGTGGCGCCTCCTTCAGGCAGATGTTGCTAACATGCAATACCAATGACGTCTTATCGCAAGGAATGCGTATACCGAATTTCGGAAGTATCCCAGGAAGCGTTTGGAAGTTATCGCTTGCGGAATCTCCAGGGGCCTTAGATGGCCGGAAACGCGTTCTAGCGTATTTCTGAGCAATAGAACAAGAAATCTTCGCCTGTGTAAACTCCATTTGTTTTGCCTGTTTTGTTGTTTCTCACAACTTTTTTTTCAATATTCGCCGTCAAGCTGTTCGGAAGTATAAATAATTTAAATATTAAATATATATCAATTCAATCGAAAGGTTCATTGAGCTTTGTCCATGTCACTAACACAATCTAGGTAAATCAGGGGAATACCATATTCCGTGATATTATATCTGAGTTTACTGAGATTGGTCACTAACACACATCTTTTTTTCTACTTGTTGGGATTATATATACGCAGTTCAGCTTATAGAAATGACAATTTGGCATGGACTATAGCCCCACGAAGTGGAAACAATTCTCGATAGAAAGAATAATTTAGCCGTCAGCTGGAATCGAACCCACGAACCCTCTATAATTCGTAAAGTTGCTCTTATGGTTACCATCTGAGATATGCCGGTTCACAGGTAATATCCCCACGAGCTTATGAATGTGAATGAACAAGGATGCCCATCATGATATTGGAAGGTGAAATCTGCATTCAATACATATATTAGCTAAGATTCATAGCGTCTCCCTTCCCTCAACGCTATGCCGACGACAAATACATTTCCCTGGTGGTAACTCGAACATCTCCATGGCGCACTTATTATTACCTTTGCGCACTATTGGACCTTCATTAACTTGAGAAAATGGGCCGCCATGAATAAATATACCATAATCGATGTTGTGATCATCATCCCCTGCATACACGGGGTCTATTATGACGGAAATGCCCATCTTCTTGATCCTCGATTTCAGATG
The DNA here is from genome assembly GCA_036873755.1 of Hanleya hanleyi. Classification (NCBI taxonomy): domain Eukaryota; kingdom Metazoa; phylum Mollusca; class Polyplacophora; order Lepidopleurida; family Hanleyidae; genus Hanleya; species Hanleya hanleyi. The sequence continues at coordinate 106,095 of JAVTVY010030813.1, forward strand.
ATTTTGAGGCTCCATAGGGATAATTTTAACGTCTGTAATTAATTTTTGGCTGACGAATGGCCATTTAGTCTGCCATTTCTGTATTTTTATTTATGGCGGCCCATTTTCTCAAGTTAATGAAGGTCCAATAGGGCGCAAAGGTAATAAGTGCGCCATGGAGATGTTCGAGTTACCACCAGGGAAATGTATTTGTCGTCGGCATAGCGTTGAGGGAAGGGAGACGCTATGAATCTTAGCTATACAGATATAGGGTTTTTCGCATTACTCTGTCGACTTTTTCTCTTTCTCTGTCTTGTTTTTGTTTTGTATCAATAAAAAGAATTGAATTGAATTGCATCTTTTTTTTTTGCTGAAAATATGGGGGGTGGGAGGGCGGTTGCAGGTCATGCCTCCCCCCCTCCCCCCATGTTCCTCCGTCCCTGTAACCTATTTGAATGGCTACACTGTACATCAAAACCGCTGACCACCCAATAGGGGAAGAAAGCAAACTTTTCTATCAGGGGAGAAAACTCTGCGCTTACGTATTGAAAGGTTATCTCGCTTGATTGGATCTTTGGTGTGTCAAGGAAGATAAGCGGAAGATAAGCTGATATAATTGGTTATTATTGGAAAAACGTTGTTGTCAACAACAAGTTGTCAAGCAGTTTATAAGGTGATATATTGTCCTGGTGTTATTGGGTTATGCGGTTTGTGTACTACAGCTGTAGCGTCAATAGTTACTTGCACGTACGGAACATGCAGACCGAATATATTTTGTCGTCACGATGCCATACGAAAATTGGACACTGCATCATGGAAGAACTAAATCGACCGGAAATCGAAAACACTGTTGTTGTATGTTGACTGAAAATCATTTCCACTATATGAACGGAACTTGATAGCAGTTTAGATTTTGAGGCTGATTACATCTTCAAACAACATATCGGTCTTCTTCAGAAAAAACAAACAACTATGCATCAGGAATGTGAGGAATAAATTACGGTAGCTAATTTCAACAGCTTCGGTCTCGTACACGTCACGAAGTATCCCACAGTCGTGCTCCTCTGTACTATACTATAGTGTTCGCTTCCCAGGTCAATTATTTAAAACCAGATAATTTCTTTGGGTCGGTTGAATGAAGCAGTCATGTGACATAATGCTTTTTGGAGCTGGAATTGGGTCAAATACACAGTGAATGCAGTCAATCTGCTGAGCGTATTTTCTGATAAAATATGAAATTCTCTTAGCTCGGTAAGATGCATATGAGTGAAATACACTTGAGTAGGACATTAAAACCAAAACCGATCCTGGGTCTCACAACAATCACCGCTTTGGAGTGTACACTTTAAGATGCGGTGTGGTTGCAATGTGTTTGCAGAGTACCCTTCAAACACGCTGCAACATCAGAAAAATTACAGGCAGACGCACTTCAGTACAACAGCTGATTTTCCTGGGTACATGTACACTGCACACACACTGCAGAAACTTTGAAAAATTCCATCCACACTGCAGACACACTTCCTGGACTTTAACAATTTGATGTAAATCACAGGTGCACTGCAGACACACAGGAGCAGCAGAGCACATTTGAAACTAAGTGGGGGGTGAACTCAATACCAGCCATGTTAAATGTTGGACTGGTGCTATCTAAGTCTAAGATAGGACTTATAACATTGCGGTCCCAAAAAGTGGGGGGGCTAGCCCCCCCCCCCCCCTCCACGGCCCCTTACACACTTCCTGGACTTTGCCAGTTTGATGTAAAACATGGGAATACCCCGAGAAAGTGGGTTTGTATATGAACATCTCTTCATACAATAAACTTGAGCATAACATTAAAACCAAAACCAATCCTGGGTCTCACAATTTAAGGTTACCGTACGCAAAATGATTTTACAGTGTAAATTAAATTTGGTTTTATTAACAGTTGTGACTCAGTGTGATCTACATTCCTGCAATTCGCTCATGGCCTTGAGATAGCAGCATGACATCATATACAGTCTTTGTAATACACAAGAAATTCCTCTAATGTACTTTGAATTTTCTTTTTGCAAATATTAAGTTGTAAATTTAAATGATTAGTCACCTCGAAAAAGCAATGATATATCATGAAATGCATTTCTGAAGTCATATCACTGACAATATTTGTTTACCGTAATGAAATTTTTATTTTTTTATTTTATTTTTGACTTTTAACCAGGAGACCTTTTGTATGAAATTTTGCAAAATAAATTTAAAAAAATATATATTGGTACATTGTATATATTTTATTGTATATATTTGGTAGAGGAATCAAAAAAAATATTGTCATGATTGTGCATGGCCTGATAATTGAAATGTTTCTTAGTTTGTTCAATTTCATGTCAAAGGGCAGTGATCAGTTACCCAATTGAGCTGGCTGAACTGATAGTTTTCAGCTGATGTAGCTGGAAGAAATAGCAGTTACTAAAAATAAAAGAGAATTAATGTCCATATTTTATCCACACTTTCCATTTCCTGAACCACAGAGTGGTCTCCCCTCATTGCTAGGCAGGCGCCTTCATGGATTGCAGTATAAAAATGAGGAAAAATTACTTCCCTCTCATCCAAAGAGTGAGGGAATAATTTTTCATGTGTAAACATGAGTGATTTTTAAGTATAACTAGCATTCAGAAAAAAATCATAAATTTGACTACACCTTCAACCACTCAATTTTTGTGCAAACATCACATGAAATCACCCCATAATGGCAAAAAAAACATGAATCGTGCAAAGAACTGAGAACCCCTCAGCCTTGGCGGTATTAAAATAGGGCCCTTGTTGAAGAACAAGCAGTTGATGGCAATAAGCAATTAGTGACAAAATTCACTGTTCAACTTAGTGAATTAGGAAATATAGGTCAATCTGACTAATTCTGTACCATGAGCACATGCCTATGTGATTTAAGTTTGGTACTTCTGTATATCCTTGAGACACTGTGTTAATGATAGACAAGAGTTGATGATACATGTAGAGTTGGACAAATTATGTATGTATACACAAAAGATGACAATACTTCAATACCAATTTTTGCTGTAGCTCAAGTATGTGCTCAATGTAAGGTCAGTAATAGCCATAATCATTCTTGAGTTAGGCCATTGTCACTTAATTGGTTGTTTAGCATGACATTCAGTTTTTAAATACACATGCTAGATGCTATAATTATTTATTATTAATTATTAAATTGCAAACAAATTGTATACGACAATGAAGAAAATGAATAAAATTTACTCATGAAAATGTAAATCGCTCATCTATTTTAATTATTTGCCCACAAAAGGTGACAATGGCCTTATGGTAGTGTAAAACCAATAGGTGACAAATGGAACAACATTGATCCAGAAACTCCCCCCCCCCCCCCAAAAAACACAACATATGTCAATCTTACTTTGAGATAGACTATGATCACATGCATGTGTTGTGCAAGTTTGGTGCTCCCAGGCAGTCATTCTTCAGATAATTAAATGGTGACAATCCACACAATTTGACCTGTTGACCCCCCCCCCCCCAAAACTGGGTCAATCATACTGATTTTGAAAGGCTAAAGTTTCATGACCACATGTGTGATGTATTAAAGTTTGGTCTACCTATAGGCATACTCATTGTTGTTGAGATATGGTGGCGAGAAGAAAAACCCCTAGAGACGGAGGAACGTACATAATTACATGACAAAACCCGGGGGACAATTTTGACTAGGCTAGTCCATGACCTGATGTGTGCCTAGTGTAAGTTCAGTACAGTACTACATCTAGGGATTACCATACTTCCACGAAAAAGTGTACCACTTTCCGTCAAATTGTCTGTCTCACCGGAAAATGACGTTTGCAACATTAAAAATGTAAAAAAAACTGACTCTGTGTCTTGTACTGTGTTTGCTAAACCCACAAATGTTCTGTAATGTATGCATATCTGAATATAAACAGTTTTACACGGCACATTTCTTATCTGCTTTATAATAGAGAGACAGAAATGTAAATGTTTCTAATGCCATTTGTTCTAATGTCATATGTCTGTCCAACTTTTTTTACAATATTCACCACAAAACAAATGTCAATTAAATTAATCAATTAAAGATTTACAGTGGTACTAGCTTGACCTTATTGAGATATATGTACCATTGCCAGTGAATAATACCAATACATCGATACTATGAGCGTTTGAAAAACGTTTCTAGTGTCATGTCTGTCCAACTCCCTTGACAGAAATGACATTAGAACGTTTTTTGAAAAGGCTCAATATTACAGCATGGGCGATGACATACACTGACAATGGTACAGATACATCAATATGCTTGGCCTAATTCCACTTAGCATATGCAAGTGCTTCTGTTATAAGAAATTTCTTGTACATATACGAAATAGATTTTGACGGACAAATGACATTAGTAACACAAATGTTACTAATGTCATTTGTGTCTTGTTCCGCTAAACTAAAAACTGTACAAATAATTCATAGGGGCACTTGTTTATTTTCATCTTATGCAATTCATTGACACATTTTAGATAATAAGGTACAGGGAACTGTGTTTGTTTATGATGTTTTCCAAGTTATTGGTGTTTCTAATGTCATAATCCGTCAAGGACAGACAGAAATGGGAGTTAGTGGTACAGTTTTGCGTGGAATCCGCACATACATGATGTGAGTTTGGTATTCCTAGGCATAGTCAATCTCGAGATATGGTGGTAACAAGAAATTGGAGACAGACGGATGTATGGACATACACAATTATGATAATACCAGGGGTAAAAAGCTGGCATTTTCAATGCGACACACTTCAAAACTGTTCAGTGTCCATGACCTGTGTTCTTAAGTATGTAAACCTACACAGTTCCAAAATTGACTGTGTGAGCTGTACGCAAATAAGTGACATTTACCGGCAGATCCGTCGTGTAAGACAACTTCAATCGGCAACACTTTGCGTGCAATATACTTGGCCCTTCTCACTCCTTGGTTGTAGTCACCTATTGTATGTGTCTTACATGTCGGATTTGCCCATTTACCGGACTAAATAATTAAACATTGAATATTCTGGGGCTCCAATGCCATGACTGTGTTGATGTAAGAAAATGTTCCATGGTCACTGTTCAATGCCCTCTCAGTCTTTGACCCTGACTTAGCTCCTCAATTTAATTTTAATTTCTCTTTTCTGAAATTCTTTATCATGACTAATTTTTGCTACTTTGTTCCACTTCCATTTCTCTTCTGTACTTTGAATATTCATTGGAATATGAACAGCATTTGATATTAAAACTTTGTAGGTGATTTGACTGGAACTGTCTCTCCGCTCTCACCACTCCAGTTGATTGTCTATCTTTAGTCCAATGTGTTTGTTTTGGTTGGTCACATGTCGCTTTTGCAGTTCATCCTTATCAGACATGTCAGAGGGTTGGCAAGTTTCATGGACACATAAAACATGAACCATAATTCTGCAAATTCAGTTCATTTTCCTAGGTTGGAAAACATGAAATAGGGCCTGGATGCAATTAGGGTGCATTTAAGGTGCAAATTGAGCTCATCAATTAAGACAGCTACATTGTAGGGCGCAGTTGGGGCACAATTGGGGTGCCCGCCCTATCTGCACCCCCAATTTTGCCAGTAGACTCAATATGGCTGAGCGTAAATTAAGGCGCATTCCAAATATTTTAATTGCCCTTTATATGCGCCCTATTAGAGAATATGGCGCAGTTGGGGTGCAGTCTAAGAGTGCAGATAATGCGCAGTTGGGGCGCAGAAAGGGCACAGTTGGAGTGTGATTAGGGTGCACTCTCAGAATCAATAGTATGAATGTTGTACTGTAGGGCGCAGTTAGGATGCAATTGGGGCACAATTGGGAACAGAACAGTATACATAAATTGAAGATGCAAATAAGCGGACAGATGCTTATTGGCATCTACCTCATACCTCATCTAAATAAGCCTAATTTTACCCTGCAGGTACATATTATCTTCATCAACAATGTGCATTCATGGTTTGAATTACATTTATTAGAAAATATATGTACTACAGTCAGCTGTTGGTACATTAGCTCATCTGGCAGTTTTGCTGACTCTTGAGTTTTTTTCTTCAAATTGCTTCTACACACAGCTGAAACCCTACATTACTCACTGTCTGAAAACAGATGAAACACTCACCAAAATCCTGTTAAATGGGCAAGGCATCTTCAAATATAAAATGGTTCTCTGAAAACCAATATGTCTGCCTTTTCTTGTTAATATCAGCCAATAAGATAAAGGTTATGTGAGAGTTTTGAATAATCAGATAACATGCTATTGTAAAGTTAATAGGGCGTGAATGATGTACTTGTACTGGTAGGGCGCAGATAAGGAGCAATATCTTTTTTAAGCTAAGTCTGATTTTTATTTTGAAATAATATTATTAAAAGTCTCAAAGTCAAAATGTCACATACTGAATTTAAAGAAACACAGTCTGAATTTTTGGCTAAAGAATAGTTTAGTGTTTTATAAAGACATGTATGCATATGTGATAACTAGCTAAATGAATGTTGGTGGAAAATAAATCCAGAAGGCACAAGTATACATGTAGGACTCACTCTGAATTTTTGGTAAAATGGTTATGTCTAGAGGGCACAATTAGGGCACAGTCTAAGTTATCCAAAAGTAGTCATGCCAACAGGGCGCAGATAGGGCACAGTCTGAAGTTTGGAGAAAATATCTATGCCTGGGGGCACAAGTAGGGCACAATCTGAATATCAGAGAAAATTCAAACTAAATAAGGCCCTATCTTCAGCTCCTAAGGCGCATTCCTGAAGAGCGCAATTAGTGCACAGCAGGTTGGATGGGATGAAGAAATAGGGCGCAGTTAGGGCACAGTAGATAGACAAGGCGCAAGTAGGGTGCAGATGTGCAAGTAGGGTGCAGCATGCTCTATTTCTATGAAGGGCAGTTTAACATGACGTACTGTACATGATACCACCATTCCTTGTCTATTTGTCTCTATTTTTTCTATTTCAGGCATGTCTGAAGTCCGACAAGGGCATTCAATGAATAATGTCGACAGATACTGAAGAACAAGACAAAAAGGCATTTGACAAAGCAACACGTGAATTATGTCAGAGTCTTCTGAATGCGATAGTTGACTCTGATTTGGACAAGCTGGCTACAATTTTAAGAGATGAAAGAGAACACCTTGAGCAGCTTGAGGAGCTGGAGGACCTGCTTATACCAGAATTGGATATCATACCAATGCAAATTGTCTTGGACGATAGAAGAGATGTGCTGGAAGTGTTTGTCCAATTTTGCCCTCAGCCCCAAAAGATAGTGTTAGAAGCCATCATGCAGGCAATTTCTTCAAACTGTTTAGAATTCCTGAAGTACACTCTGAAGAAACATGTGACACATCATCATGGCGTCGACACGTGTGACGTAAACGAGAACACGCTGTTACACATGGCAGCAGAGGTCGGTCATTCACGAGTGGTAGAGTATTTACTCGCCTGTGGAGCGAATGTTGATGCAACCAACTCATCAGGGGTAAGCCCATTAGATCTGGCTGTGACAAAAGGTCATGCAGAGGTCGCGAGAACTTTGATACACGCTGGAGCGGAGACTCAGAACCGACCCAGCGTCAATCTCATATTGCACCCTTCAAGCATTCCTCACCTGATGTTAGCGGCTCATCTCGGGCACCCCTCTGTGGTGAGTGTGCTTCTTGAAGAGGGACTTGGACACACCGAGTTGAATCAGTTCAAACAAAATGCCTTGATGATCGCCAGCAAGAAGGGGTTCGTTGAGATCGTCAACCTCCTCCTTGATGCAGGGTACAACACGGAGAGTAAAGACCGATTCGGGTACACGCCGCTGATGTATGCAGTGGTAGAAGGACACATTCAGGTGGTGAGAACTTTACTGGATAGAGGATGTAACCCAATAAACAAAAGATGGTCTGCGAAAGACACCGCTTTGCACTTCGCGGCCTCCTATGGGCATCTGGAGATAACTTCACTTCTGCTGGAATACATTGCAGATCCTGATATTCCTGACTGTATTGGAATCACCCCATTATATCTCGCTGCAGAAGAAGGCCATTTGAATGTAATCAAACTCCTGGCACCAAAATGTAACCTCTATGGTATGTGCGGTGATAGAGGAAGACCCTTGGATGCAGCTGTTGAATATGGCCATCTGGACTGCTTGAAATATTTCCTCCAAAATGGGGACACTGTCGAAATCAAAGACAATGGCGGCAGGACACCCTTGATGAAAGCTGCATGTAGGGGACATGTGGAGATCGTGGAGTTTCTCTTGAAAGAGGGTAGCAATATCCATGCAGAGGATAACCTGTGCAAGACTGCTTTATCTTATGCGGTGATGTCCATGAATCCCAACTGTGTCGAGGTGTTGTTGTCTGCAGGAGCCTCCGTAGACTCTGCGGACTCTGACGGTGTCACGCCCTTCATGGTGGCCATCAAGGTGGGACAACCGGCCATTGTATCTTTATTTGTTCTAGCGGGTGCGAAGATTGAGGAACGAGGAAGGGTTAACCGCGCCCTTGAGCCCATCTACCCTCTAGAACTGGCCATCAGGCAGGAAAACTTTGAGGTTGTTCAGTTGCTGATCACTGCAGGCTGCGTTATCCACCTGAATGACATTTCGAATCTGATTAATATCACCGAGTTGACTGGAGTTCAGAGGTATCATGACTACCGGACCCTGACTGCTACAAATTCCAGTAAAGACAATGAGGCTGTGAAATCATTCTTGAGGAAACACTCTTCTCAGCCTTACACACTGAAATGCCACTGTCGGAAGGCAATCTGGAAGCGATTACCAAAACCATTCTGGTCGACAGTGAACGAGCTTCCCCTGCCTTCATTGATTAAAAACTATATCTTGATGGCAGACTGTCCTGAAGTGTACTCCCCTCCTCCCTCCACATAATCTCCCAACAGCATATTTGCCCAATTAAGTGATGTCATATTACAGCATATTTTCTTAAGCGATATCATATGACAGCATATTTGCATAATATTACGCAAGTTAAAGCATATATTTGCCAAGAAGTGGTATTATATTACTAGTGTTAGATACAGGATATCACTTGTTTCTTTAAAAAGAAATTCTAAAAAATCAAATGCCTTATTTTTTGCTATTAAATCAGTATTCCTTGAATTTATTGACAATATTTAACATTCTTGCACGAAACACAATTAAACACCTTCTATACCGAATGTTCTAGCTGGAGTTTTCTTTTCGAAATGCTTGCCAAGGTTCTAAAATTCAAATTTTCCAGGATAGGACATGGATTACAGCATCAGGAGGCTCTTAGTGCCTGTTCTTTTCGAACCAGAATAATTCTTTTGAAATTGAATATCTCCACCTGCTTTTTGGCTGAAAGTTTAATACATTGTTGATCAATCCAGAAACTAAGTACATGCAAGAATTTGTGACCATACCTTGGGGGTCTGCCTTTGTCATGGTGCCAAACGTTGAGAAGTTCTTTCAGTATGCCCTAAGATTGTTAAAATTGAAGATGGAGACAGTGTGCCAGAATTATATGGAAGAATTCTTTGGATTGCTTGATGAAATTTGGAGATAATGATCATTTATTACATGTAGCTAAGCATGTATTAATCCCTTATAACCATGTTTACTTTTGTTTTTGTTAGTAATTAACACATGTGTAATATAAAGTTTTATCTATCATGTCCATAGAGATGACTTTCACATGCTGCTTCATAAATTCAATATTAGAAGAATTCACCTTGTAATCGAAATTGCAAATAAAAATATCACTCCATTTCAGCTTCAAACATGGCTGCCAAAATCTGGTTATATTTTCAGATACATTGTACCTTTTAAATGTAAGGTAACATGGGGTAACTTTGACACAACTTTATCTCCAACATATGTCCAAGCTGATTTGGAGACCAGAACCACATTATGCCAACACTGGGTACATTTGGACCTGTTCTAATTATTAGTGTGATAATCACAGATATTTGTTGCATGTAAATTTGAAGAAGAAGAACATATGTCAATGTAACCCCTGGTGAATGCCCTGGGGTAACACTGACATGCATCATCAAAGTCATAGAAAACCAGCTTTGGTAACTTTGACATCATCATGGAAATCAATGGTGAACGTGGGGTCAAAGTTATACAAAATTACTGAAAATAGTGGCAACAAGAAAAAATTGGATAAAGCTACTATATCAATGATTAATACTTCTAAAATAGCATATTTTTACTTTAAACTCAAAACATTGCAGGTCCTCACTATAAGTTTTTGTGTCAAACTTTTAACAGTTTTGCCAGTGCCAACTACATGTTAAGTGGCCATGTTATGAAGAGTGTCGCATGGCTGGCCATCTACCCCCTGCTGCCTCAGCAAATAACAGCATCTTATATATCAAGGTGAGATAATTGCCCATGAGCTGTAACAATATGCTAATATAACTAAAAAAAAGGGGGTCAAAGTTGTCCCACTGTAAAGTTACCCCGCATTACGTTAAACATGTTTTCTTTGAGAAATCCAGTAGCTTTATTTGTCCGAGTTATATCCAGTATATATATATATCCAGTAGCTAGAAGTGATATCAGTTACAGCTTATTTGTCCCGAGTTATATCACAGGTACAGCATATTTGCCTATTGATTTCATGTTACAGCATATTTGTCTGAGCGATACCATGTTACAGCATATTTGCCTCAGGTAATATGGTCTCCGGTGATATCCAGCAGCTATAGAAGTGATATCAGTTACAGCTTATTTGTCCGAGTTATATCACAGGTACAGCATATTTGCCTATTGATTTCATGTTACAGCATATTTGTCTGAGCGATATCAGGTTACAGCATATTTGCTTGAGATGATATGATCTCGGGTGATATCCAGTAGCTATAGAAGTGATCTCAGTTACAGCTTGTTTGTCCCGAGTTAAATCACAGGTACAGCATGCCTATTGATTTCATGTTACAGCATATTTGTCTGAGTGATATCAGGTTACAGCATATTTGCCTCAGGTGATATGGTCTCCGGTGATATCCAGTAGCTATAGAAGTGATATCAGTTACAGCTTATTTGTCCGAGTTATATCACAGGTACAGCAGATTTGCCTATTGATTTCATGTTACAGCATATTTGTCTGGGCGATATCATGTTACAGCATATTTGTCTGGGCGATATCATGTTACAGCATATTTGTCTGAGTGATATCATGTTACAGCATATTTGTCTGGACGATATCATGTTACAGCATATTTGTCTGAGTGATATCATGTTACAGCATATTTGCCTCAGGTGCTATGGTCTCAAGTGATATCCAGTAGCTAGAGAAGTGACATCAGTTACAGCTTATTTGTTTGAGTGATATCATAGGTACAGCATATTTGCCTATTGATATCATATTACAGCATATTTGTCTGAGCAATATCATGTCACAGCCTATTTGCCCAACATGCCCAAGGCGATATGATCTCAGGTGATATCCATCATGGCGATAGAAGTGATATCCGTTACAGCTAATATTTGTCTGAGTGATATCATGGGTACAGCACATTTGCCTATTAATATCATGTTACAGCATATTTGCCTATTGATATTATATTACAGCATATTTGCCTGAGGGTGATCATATTGATGTCCTGACTTAGCTTATTTGCCTAAGTGATATCAGGTTACAGCATATTTGCCTGCTTGATATTATAGGTAGGCCTACTCAGAGGTCGAAATATTGTAAATAATGTACCGTTCACACGAGAAAGGTGACCGAAAAGTGTACTTGTCACCTTTAAGAATTATCTGAACATGTGATCATTAAAATTGTCAAGTTCCATGTGTTAAATTCAAGATTAATGACAAAGCTACATTAGCAGCTGCTTTGAAATTTTTTTGTCAAAGATATATTTGAACACCAAAAAAAAAAAAGAGACAGGTACTTTATATCTCTAGCCATCTCTTTAGAAAAATTACCTGTCCGGGACAGGTCGACAGGTGTAAATTTCGACCCCTGCTAGGCTACAGCATATTTGCCTATTGATAACATGCTACAGCATATGCCTGATGATATCATATTACAGTATATTTGCCTCAGTGTTAAAAGGAATAGGACCCTACCCATGTGGTTTCCGGGCGTGAAAAGAAGTAGGAATCAAATGTTGTGATATGACGGAAATAGTGTTGAAAGTGACGTTGAATTAGATTCACTCACTCACTAGTATATTTGCCGGAGTGATGTCCAATTACCATGTTCAGTTCAGTTCAGTTCAGTTCAGTTCAGTTGGTAGATCCCTCCTGTATATAGGAGCACCTCCGTATAGGAGTACATATTAATATACAATAAATTGGAACCACTCAACATTTATAGCTCAACTATCGTGCTGTGAAGTGAACATTTATACAATTCTACAATTGGACGAACTACTGTCCTGAAAGTGCTGTGATAGTCTAACCATGTGAGCTTCCTAGCGGTGTATGCGATGTACTACTGTGAGTGGATTTATATAGCGGTCACTGAAAGACACTCGGGTACTTTATTCCCCAAGTGCCTCCGCTGGCGAAGATCTAGCGTAGCAACTAGTTCCACCATCAGTCCATATTACCCTGGACACCGAATCAGTCCAGCGCCTTGTGAATAGGCGAGCATATATGTAAGCGGTCACTGGCGAGGGGCAAAAGTAGTAGGTAGAGTGCACGAAGGCCATTATTTTCCAGGGAAATAACTCTGTTTTGTGGAGGTCACGTGGAGGGACCACCAGGCCAAGAGACCAAAAACTACCTCCAGCACAGAAGAGTTCCAATCTAGGGGGAGGTAACTCCGGGTCACTATAGTTCCGGCAAAGGGCCCCTGAGTAGTATATAAAACTGAAATTGGGACTCTTTTATGCAAATTTCTGGCGGTCACGTGGCGGCTCTCGTCCAATCAGAAGCGAGTATTTCAAATCATCGATGACCTTTCCCACCTCCAGCACAGAAGAGTTCCAATCTAGGGGGAGGTAACTCTGGGTGACTATAGTTCCGGCAAAGGGCCCCTGGGCATGTATTCATCCGCGGTGATGCGGTTTTGGCGGTGATGCGGTCGCGGAAAAAAGCTTCCGCGGAGAAAAAGTAGTCCCTAGATAAAATGGTCCGATTGGGTCGAGTGAGGTATCAAAGTGAAGCGTATGTGAAGGGGCATCTGATGGACTGGGCGTGGGGTTGAAATATCGGCCTTCTGCGCATGCGCGGTGGCCGAAGGGTATGAAAATAGCCTTTTTGGAGCTAGGGGAGCCCCTAGTGGACCGATGGGGTCGAGTGAGGTATCAATGTGAAGCATTCATCAAGCGGCATCTAATGGACTGGGTGTGGGGTTGACATATCGGCCTTCTGCGCATGCGCGGTGGCCGAAGGGTATGAAAATAGCCTTTTTGGAGCTAGGGGAGCCCCTTATGGTCCAATGGGGTTGAGTGAGGTATCAATGTGAAGCATTCATGAAGAGGCATCTAATGGGCTGGGTGTGGGGTTGACATATCGGCCTTCTGCGCATGCGCGGTGGCCGAAGGGTATGAAAATAGCCTTTTTGGAGCTAGGGGAGCCCCTAGTGGACCGATGGGGTCGAGTGAGGTATCAATGTGAAGCATTCATGAAGGGGCATCTAATGGACTGGAAATTAATAGGGTTGGCTTATATCGGCCTTCTGCGCATACGCAGTGGCCAGGGTATGAAAAGCCTTTTTAGACTAGAAGGAGCCCTAATGGTCCAATGGGGTCGAGTGGTATCAATGTGGAAGCATTCATGAGGCATCTAATGGGCTGGGTGTGGGGTTGACATATCGGCCTTCTGCGCATGCGCGGTGGCCGAAGGGTATGAAAATAGCCTTTTTGGAGCTAGGGGAGCCCCTAGTGGACCGATGGGGTCGAGTGAGGTATCAATGTGAAGCATTCATGAAGGGGCATCTAATGGACTGGGTGTGGGGTTGACATATCAGCCTTCTGCGCATGCGCGGTGGCCGAAGGGTATGAAAATAGCCTTTTTGGAGCTAGAGGAGCCCCTAATGGTCCAATGGGGTCGAGTGAGGTATCAATGTGAAGCATTCATGAAGAGGCATCTAATGGACTGGGTGTGGGGTTGACATATCGGCCTTCTGCGCATGCGTGGTGGCCCAAGGGTATGGAAATAGACGTTTTGGGAGCTAGGGGAGCCACTAATGGGCCGATGGAGTTCTATGAGGTATCCATGTGAAGCCTAGGTGAAGAGGCATTCAGGCAATGGGGTGGGTGCATGTAAAATTTTTCCTGAAAAAAAAAAAAAAATACGCAAACACGGACTTTATCGAAAAACCTGGGAAAATGGGTATGAGGGGTATATAGGTCGCCGGGCTTAACGGGGCTTGTCTATCAATAGAGTTATCTCCCCCTAGTTCCAGGGTGGGTGTGTGTAAAAATTTTC